>JALIZH010015059.1:0-49531 GCA_030522465.1 Rhipicephalus appendiculatus
CATGGATCGCATCTATAGCGAGGATATTTTTCCTTGTATTGATTCTAATGTCTTTAATCTCATTGAGCGCCGCACATTTTAGATAAGCGGATAGGGCTTGCCTGTTCAGCAATCGTAGGATGCCTGGTTCTTCCGGCATGAAGATGATAACGTGCGGCCAACGTTCAATCCTTCGCTTCATAGTCGCTGTGCTCGCAGGAGTTCACGGAGTCGCGTTGAAGATCTTCCTGTTTGCCCTCTTGCTCTGGATGGGGATAAAACCATCTTCTGATGAGTCATCGCCCGAGAGTGAGTATAGCTCTGTGTCCTCGGTGTCACTGAGGAAGCTTCCTCGTTTCCTTGCGGTTGACTGCCGCGATAACTTCTGGCCAGGCGGGCCTCGGGAAGGCTCCGAGTCCATGGCCGCAAGACGAGGAGCCGAGGCACCAAGAAATACCGTAGATTTCACCGAAAACTCATTGAGCACCAAGAGAAGCGTTCAGTTATTAGAACACTTCGTCGTCGTCTCCCCCTATGTCTGTCAACTAGTTATATAAACATATGCGGCTGTTCAACATATCTTTAGCGTCCTTTTGTAACATTTCGCTCAATGAGAAAATTACATCACAGTCACCTTCCCTGCACATGCTTTGCATAATATCGATTCCCATGGTACATAGAATTGGCCGATTTTTTTTTTTTTTTTGAGTGCGTGAGAGGTTATGTAAAAAAGCTTGTTTTAAGTCGTCCGACTCGCTGAATTAGAGGAGCTCTTCGGAAGTTCGTCAATTTTTATATCTCCGGCAGGGTTGCCAGGTTGGGCTATAAATAGCCAAATTGGGCTACTTTTTTCTGGAGTTGGCGGGACTTTTTGGTCGTTGGCTATTTGGCTACTTTTGGGCTATTACCTGCCATCGCTTCAAACGCCAATTTTCCAGTGCCTTTTCTCTTCTTTATTGGTTGTTGCCCCTCAATGTTGATGTGAATCAAGTGCTTACGTGTATAGTTATGTTTCATTCATCCTTTCTACTATACTTTCCCTGTCCTTTTGCATTCTTTAGGTATCAGCAGCCTTCACCAGACAGTTGCGGCTATCAGTAATAATGCATTCCTTTCCCCTTTCAAAGCGAAGCTTCCTTTGCCGGTTTCGCGTGGCTGCTGAGTCGTTCATTCTCACGGCGGATAAATTAAATTTGTGGATTTCAATTGTGGGGGAGCACGCGCGCCCATGCTTCCTTTCCCGTGATAGCAGCGCGTTCAGCCTGGCAGCGAGGACGAACTGGTCCCTACGGAAGAGGCACGGCAGCCTCTTTCGGGGGCATTGTTCCCGCGGCCAGCGCGCTCTATCTCCCCTTCCCGGCTCGCGGAACGGGTACTCTCCCTAGGCGAGAGAAACAACCCTCGCCGGGGGAGGGAAACCGGAGATTGAAGAAAACCGACGGACGGACGGAGAGACGGTCTCTGTCGTACCAGGCCGGCACCAGGTAACATCGCCTCCGAGTCTCCCTGCGACCCACATCGACCAAGAAGTAAGCCTTACCCTTTGTTCTCTTCATAGAGCGGACGATCCCTCTAAGCGACTTTTTACGCGGTATTGCTAACGTAGCAATAAAGTGTTGTTTGTTGATCTAGCCTGTTGCCTTATTCACCCGAACCCGTCGTAGCTGCGATGACTCGAGCTACGGGAAGGGGCCGCTGATACGCGCACGGTGCGACTGTGTGCGGCTGGAACCGTAGCTAAGCTTCTGCGCCAGCCGTACATAGGGCGGACCCCTTCACAATCAAAGTGTAATGAAAGCACACGCCAAGAGGCTTAAGGGATTTTGAAGCGTTATGCCTGCAATCACCAAACTCTACTCATCACAAGGGGACCGGTTTCGCAATTTTTTTTCCTAATGTCTACTCATCACCGTTGGTTTTAAAGGATACAATTTACCACTCTACATCTGCTTCAATTGAAATGAGTTCTAACATAAGCGTTCGATGTGATGCGCATCGTTCAGCTTTTGTTATTCGCTTTATGTAATAAACAAGCCATTCTTCTCCTCCATGGGGTTCCCCTTTCCTTTGGTTACAATCCTGAGATTGTGGGCTCACTTCAAAGAAGACAGACAAATTGATTAACTCGCTAGACCCTTCATAAAGTTGATTATCTACCTACAAAGAGCAACAATAAAATACAAATGCCAGCAAGCAAGGCGGCATTTCACTTCCCTTTCTGCTTTTTGCAGCAGATATGCGCTCTTGCATTGAGGAGCAGCAGACTCGAATACATGCATGTCATATCGGCAACACTCTACAAAAGGTGTTGCTTGTTTTAACCCTTTGTGCGGCAGTGGGACACATACGTCCCACTTTTCCGTCTACAGAAAAAAATTTCTCCCACATCACCCGTTGCAATTAGCGCAACATTAAGTCACTCATATCTTACCTAAGTCATCGTAATCTCGAAAAAAAATTATTTTACCACGCTTTCGAAGGGCGGATGTTGTGTTACAATAGCGTTGAATTTCGGTCAATTTTTTATGATCGCTTCTGAATTTTCCTCTTTTTGAGATACATAGAACCTACCAATCAAAATGCCGGATAATATCCTCCTTTTCTGGTTTTTGAGAGAGACGATCTTAGCTTCCAGTCATCACGTGTTTTTGTAAATTTGCGAAATAACTTGACCAATAAATGCATCGGAACAATCCCCTTCAAAATTGTCCCGCTAATCGCGCAGCGCAATTGCGGATATTAATGCGTGGAAATATTTTCTCGATATTATATACCTCTTGAAATGTAGCCACATGTTCAGGGATAACATCTGTACTCGAAAATTTCAACAGCAAAAGCTAGTACAGCCAAATGAACAAAAAAAAGTGGTCGATGCATGCGGTGAAGTAAGCTTTACAGGGGCATACCACACCGCTTTGAAGGCTCAAGAGACGCAACTGCAGGCGGCGTTCTCCTGTTCAAATGAGGTCCGCACAATATTCCTCTTCACAACTTTAGAAGTGATACTCTGTGCCACTTGCTTCGGCCGTTTCATCCCAAAATTCCCGTTGATGCAATCGCGAGATGGTGCCTTCATGAGGCAGTGGGACAGTGTTTTCCCACTTTTTTGAAAACACTCTCATGAGTCAGTGGGACATATATGTCCCACTTTTTTTCAGTAAACTACTGGCTTGATTTTGATGAAATTTGTTTCATACTATTTCTTTCTAGTTTATATCAATAAAGGACAGCCGTTTTTTATATTACCATGTCAAAAATATAGGACGACCGACAAAGGGTTAATCTGGCTTTTATTTGTTGATCTTGCTTCATTTCATTGTTTTGTTCATTTATGTACTCTATCTGTATTAAAATATTAAACCGAAACCTTTTTTATTCTTTTTGGCTATTTTGGGCTATTTTTATGAATTACATTTGGCTACTTTTTGGGCTATTATTGGGGCTGAATTTGGCGGGTTGCTGTCTGAGTACCTGGCAACCCTGATCTCCGGCTGCCGCTCAACAGGTGAAGTGGCGGCGAATAAGGCCTCGTCCACGAAAACCGATTACATGCGCAGAGCATTCGCGATCATAATTGCACGCGATTATGTCTACCCTCCCAGTCTCAGTAATCTACTGAATATACAATACCTAAAGCATCTATCTATCTATCTATCTATCTATCTATCTATCTATCTATCTATCTATCTATCTATCTATCTATCTATCTATCTAGCCGCCTACGACTTTAGCCTTTCCGGACCGTATCGTTGATGGCATTTATACCAAAACTGGTATGACATAACATGACTGTATGACGAACATAAACGACTGGTCATATCAGAAAAATCCTTACTTGCTTGTCATGAACGGTATACTTTAGATGCCGCGGCCGTGGTGCTCTAGCGGCCGTTTCTTCAACTTGGTATCTACCGACATTGGTATGATGAGATATTTCTGCATGCGTTACATGAATGAGAGATAGTAATAATAAAATCTTGACTTGTATGTCATGTACAGCATGACATATATGACATGGTCATGATGCATTCGTCGCTGCTTCGCTAGCATGACGTGTATGATATTTCGAATTGGGGGACGTGATTGTATTACGAACATAAATTGCAAGTCATAACATGACAATCACGACATGCATTTCATGTACAGAATGGTTTCCGTGACACGCTCATGGTGCGCTCACGTCCGGTTCGCTAGCTTGATATCCAGCAAAATTGCTATGGCACTACGTGACTCTAGACGAACATAAATGCCAGATGGTAAAATAAAATAATTTGGGAGATCCCAAGTACTATGGAAATAAAATAATTTGGCAGATCCCAAGTACCATGGGAATCGATGTTATGCGAAGCATGCGGAGGGAAGATCATTGGGTTGTACTATTCTTATTGAGCGAAACGTTGCGAATTGATGTTAAAGATATATACTACAAATGTTGTACGCACAGACATATGTTGAACAGAGGCATGTTTTGTATATCCAGTTGTTTACAGTTGCGTAACGATGCCAACAAAACATGGGTATTACCTACACCAGAATCGGTAAACTGATATGTAGCGCTTGTGCTTGCCAGGATGGTATCCCTGGATAGTGCTTTGTGTACCAACTACTGTGGATGGCGCTTAAGTATACACTCAAAATTAACGCGGCATGACGCTTGCCTCATAGGAGTACGTATCTAATATTTATAAAATTAGATAGCCAGCAGTGGAACCATAATTGACATTTCACCAAGATTACCTAAGCCTCCACAGGGTCTTTTTCCAAAGCAGTTCCGAGACCTGGCGTGGCTCTGTGGTTGAATTCTTGATTGCCACGCAGATTGCTTAGGTTGTATTCCTGCTGGGACCCTGATATACACGGTGTTTCAAGAAATGTGTCCACTATTTTTAAAAAATCAGCAAAATGCGGTATTTGCTTGCTGTCTTCACAATTTCTTTTTTTGTAACGGCACACATCTTAAGATGGTTGAATACATGATTTGGGACAGTAATTAGGGAAGTTAAATTAATTAACGTTTTAATTAGCAGAGTTAGGTGGTTAAGTACAATGGGAGAATTGAAGTCCTTCATACGAAGAACCCATTTCAGCTTTGAGATTTCGAAAAAGTGGCCTCTATTATATATTGTGGCGTAATGAAGTTCAGGCAAATTCAATGGCGAAACCGAAACCCAAGCACCGATGAGCGCAACAAGCAGACGACTAGAATGACGTCAGTGTTCAAGACAACGGGTACAGAGTTGCAGTGCGTCCCCCATTCGCTAACTTATGTGCGTCATGCGTGCTACTACTGCAAGCGCAGCCCACACACTCGCACCAAGAAGTCAATTGATGGTTGATATAATGATGTTCACTCATTGTGGACGTCTCAGACGGATGTGGCAGGTGCGCTCTTCCGCGTTTCGGTTTCGGTTTGGCCGCTGAATTTGCCTGAACTTCATTACGCCACAATAATTAATAGAAGCCGCTTTTTCGAAATCTCAAAACTGAAATGGGTTCTTCGCAGGGAAGTACTTCAGTTCTCCCTTTGGACTTAACCACCTAACTCAGCTAATTAAAAATTTAATTAATGTAACTTTCTTAATTATTGTCCCAAATCATGTATTCAACCATCTTAAGATGCCTGCCGCTATAGAAAAAGAATTGTGAAGACTGCGAGCAAACACCGCATTTCCCCAGATTTTTTAAAAAATAGTGGACACATTTCTCGAAACACCCTGTATATTATTTGGATTCGTCGGGTCAACGCTACCGACGTCAGTTTTTTCTTAACGCTGTCGCTTTTAAATAACTAATGTCTGTCATTACCCTGGGTAGTCATAAATTGTCTAACACCTGTGGCGCATACCGGCATACCGTGGCTCGTGGTATACCGGTATGTGCCACACGTGTCTATTGGAAAGGGTTTGACGACGTATACGACAGGATTTTCACGTTATTAACGCGATAGCGTTAAACCGCTCGTTTCGCAGAAATTCCGGCGTCGGCGTCGGCGGCGGCGTCGTTGGTTGTGAGCGAAAAATCATCATCTTGTCCGTGAACGAAAAATCGAGAAAGATGCAAATAAAATAAATTATAAAATTTTGCGGGACCGAATTAGGATCGAACCCGGGTCGTCTACGTGGCAAGCAGGTGTTCTACCACGCAGCCACAATTCTGCTTGTGATTACATACAATATAACTTCCTCTGCTTGGAATTGCAGTGAAAATAACTTTCATGCTTTGCTAACACGCGCGTCCTGTACACAGGCGTCGCAATACAACATGTAATATCGCTGTAATAATGCGTGGTACAAGCGTGCATAGCCATCGGACATCAGAAGATGTGAATATCATAACGACATTGTGGTTCAAAGCCGTGTACCCATTACAAAAGGCACACACGTTACTGCGCGTATTCCCTTAAGACCACGTAGTGGGTGCATAGCAACTTCAAAAACATTTCCCGTATTTACCGCGCATGATTGCTCGTGGTTTAAAGCATGCTACGCATTACATAGTGTGCACTAAAGGATTGAAGTACGGACTAGGGACAGGATATCGCTATCGCGTTCAACACTTAAAGGCGAAGCTTAAGGGTCCTCCAATTTTTTCATGCCATGACCAGCCAGACATATTCGTCAATACCGCTTACCCTAACATACAAATTTTTGTATACCCCAAGTTAAGGAGGCGATCACGAGAGCACCCAGACGTAGGCGGCTAGATAGATAGATAGATAGATAGATAGATAGATAGATAGATAGATAGATAGATAGATAGATAGATAGATAGATAGATAGATAGATAGATAGATAGATAGAAACGCAAAAGTGCTTACAGTACGCAAAAAAATGCTTCGCATTTAAAAATTAGCATTTCCCATGTGCCTTGGGAGGCGATGTCATGCGCAGGATGTGGAGGGAAGGCAACTGTGGTATAATTAGTTCTGTTGAGGAAAACGTTACGCAATGACGCTAAACATACATACATATGTTATACGCACAGATATATATGTTCAACAGTCGCATATGCTTTATATAACGAGTTGTTTACAGTTGCGTAACGATGCCAAGAGCAACATGGGTATTACCAACATCACAAGCGGTAAGCTGAAATGTAGCGCTTGTGCGTGCGAGGATGGTAGCCCTGTATATTGCTACTTAGACCAACTTCAGTGGATGGCTCTTAAATATAATTCACGGTCACCCGATGTAATGGCTGTATCAATGGAGTACATATGTAATGTTTATAAAATTAGATCAGCAGCACTGAGACCTCAATTAACGTTTCACCAACAATACGCCTGCATAGGGTCTTTTTCCAAATGAGTTCCGAGACCTGGCGTGGCTCTGCGGTAGAATACTTGATTGCCACGTAGAATTCTTGGGTTCGATGCCTGCTGGGATACATAAACTATTTCCATTCGTCGGGTCTACACTGCCGTTGTCAGTTTTTATTAACGCTCTCGCATTTAAACTATCAATGTCTGTACTCGCCGTTCCTCGATAGATACAAACTGCCAAACACCTGTGGCGCATACCCGCATACCACGGCCCGTAGTATACGCGTATGTGCCTCACTTGTCTGGCGGAAAGGGTTTGGTGACGTATGCGACAGCATTCTCACATTATTCATGTCATGACCAGCGTGTCATATTCGTCATCTTACCCTCCCATACTATATTTGGTTGGCGCCAAGTTAATGGGTGATTACGAGAGCACCCAGACGTAGGCGGCTAGATAGATAGATATATAGCGAGCTTGATACGTAGATTGAAACGCTGAAAGCGTCTGCAGTACGCAAATAAATGCTTCGCATTTAAAATCGTGACACCCATGTCGTGCACAACATGATTTACATGCCAAGCTCATGCCGTACTTACGGCCGTTTCGCTGGTTTGATATACACAAAAATTGGTATTGCGCGACGTGCCTTTATGGCGAACTTAAATGACAAGTGGCGATATGAAAATCATGATATTCACGTCATGTAAAGCATGACTTGCTTGAGACGCTCATGAGGCGCTCGCGGCCAGTTCGCTAGCTTGATAACATCAAATTCGGTATTGAGCTACGTGACTCTATGACGAACATAAATGACAGTTGGTAAAATGAAAATCGTTACACCTACGTCATGTACAACATGATTTGCATGCCATGCCCATGGTGCTCTCGCGGCCGTTTAGCAGGCTGGATATATATGCCAAAATTGGTATTGCGCGATGTGACTGTATGACGGACATAAATGACAGATGGTAACATGAAAACCATAACATTCATGTCATGTAGAGCATGATATACATGCAACGCTCAGGGTGAGCTCGCTTTCTTGATATACACCAAAATTCGTATTGCGTGACGTGACTGTAGGACACGTAAATCATGACATGCACGTTGTGTACTGCATAATTAACTCCCTGCTGCCTGCTTTGTATTACATCGATTCCCACAATGCGTGCGAGCTGCTGTTTTTTTGTTTTGGTTCACATGCACACATATGTTTCGACTATAGCAATGGTTTTCTATATACACGGACAGTGAGAGTGGACGACAAGGCTAGCTCCTAAGGTTCATAATGTTTACGTTGAAGTCGCCGACAAATATAAAGGGCTCGTGCTCGTAGGTGTTTTATATTGTTCTGTCGCATTTTGCACTCATATTAGTATAGTTTAAAGCCTTTTTTTGTGTCTGACATATGTTTCGACTCTAGGAATGGTTCTATACCGTGACCTCAACGGAAGACAAGGGAGAGTCCCAGAATTTAAAAGCGGCAAAACGTGTTGCGCGTGTTCACTAAGTTGTCAGAAACGCAATCATCTTCAAGGATGGCTTACGCGTGTTTGCAGTCGCTGGGTAAGTCACATCGAAAACGCTGCAGTTGTATGAGTCTGGCTCATTGTAAGTCAAGTTCATGTCGATGAGATCCAGCTGACCAGTCGTAGCTGTGAAGGAATCAGCGATGAGTTAGCGAGTTTTCTCTTTCATTTAGAAACAGGCAAGCTGTAAAATTTTCGTATATTCACTACGGAACATTCTTAAAAAACAGTCTTGCCGAAAAATGTATCACTTGCTATTGTTAAATAAAATACAGAATTACGGTGCAATACAGTGTAATGCAATCCCACGAATAATAATATTGTCATGAAGCTCCTTCTATTTTATTCAATTATATGGGCAGTCTCGACAGGATTTTGCCGTCGCCGTTGCCGTCGCCGTCATGTCGCGTATAATGTCCAAATGGATAAGGTCCCCCAGCGCATCGTACATTCTATCCGAGGTACTAGCGCGCGAGCTGGGGTGTTGAACGCGGCTGAAGCAGAGATCAAACAAACCGGCCCATCTTCATCGCTCCGAGACGCGTGCGATAAGATCCACCTGCCTGCTAGTCCGGCCTTCGAATGCTCAAGCAGAGAGGAAACGCCCCACCCTTTAACAAGCGTGAAAAGACACGAGGCGGTTGCTCGATAACCAACTGCGACCATCGATATTACGAGCGCGGTCGTCGCTGGCGCGCGTGTTATCTGGCTATCTCGGCACCGTCAGCGGGCATCCAGTACACCCTTCTACGTGCTGGGCTTTGAACGCCAAGGGACGGTGCGAGACGCGTGCCTGGAGTGGCCGTATTCTCTTACACCAGCGGTTTGTAGAGTTGCGTGAGATCGTATTCAAAAGAGTTAGCTGCCAGCCTCACTTCGTAGAACATTACTATTTGTTGCTATCGCATTCATTGGTTCACCCTTGCGGTGAATATGTGACTTTTTTATATAAGCGACGCCTTGCACGTGCAACCACTGCCTTGCCGAGGCCACGGCGGAGTGTCTATTAATTCCCGAATATTGTACATTTCAATGATAAGCTTCAGTGCACAACGCGCACCGTAAAGCTTATTTTGAACTATCGTGGCTACCAACAATGAGGCTGGAACCTTCGATGGCGCATGTCTATGTGGAGCACACATAAGCGACTCGACACTTCCTTCTAGCGTCTGAGCCTAAACACCACTAGCTTTTTCTTTGGGGGAGTACATAGAAGAAAGCGACTCAACATGTCCTTCTAGCACCTGAGCCTAAACACCACTGACTTTTTCTTTATTTCGGTGCGCCTCGCGCCAGCCTTTCAGCCGCGCCACTCGAGGTCACGCCCAACCTCTTGTTTCTTCACCGTGCCAACCCCTCGATGTCCGTGGAGCTCCATAACTTCTCCCGCTAGAAAGCAGCATGATCTGCGAACGAGATCGGGACTGCCAGGAAACTCGGCAGATTGAAGCAGTGTCCGCACCGACGGGAAGGAGGAGGTGTGGGACTGGATTGAGCCATGCGACTGCGGGAGTAGTCTCGCATTAGGCTGCCTTCATGCGCTCCAGTGTGATGGTGTCAGGTTTACCGTGAACATTCACGATGCATACATCGTGGATGTATGCATCGCGTTTCGGAGAAACGCGACTCGCGTTTCTCCAGCACCGGTAAGGGCCCTAGGTAGTCTGGGTGGAGAGCAGGCCGAATAGGTCCAAACCGCACAAAAACGTGCGTTGCATTGGTCAGGTCGGTTGTAAGGTAAGGTGTGCGTCCTCGAAATGGACGTGTCGGACAGGGTTTGGGATCCCGCAAGAGGTCCTGAAGAAGGCGGACGTACTCGTGAGTAAGCAGAGTTGCCGAGGGTGGCTGTGATGAGAAGTCACTAGGTAGACGGAGCGGAGTACCGTATATGAGCTCCGCGCTCGAGCACCCGATGTCCGATTTTAAGGCGCACCGGATACCCAGAAGTACCAGTGGTAGACGTTGAACACATTGCGATGGCGTGCCATGGGCAATAAGTACTGCCTTGAGCTGCCGATGAAAGTGTTCCACGAGGCTAGTATTCTAGGGATAGCATACGGCCGTGCGCAGATGATGCGTGCCTGGCAAGCGCAGGAGCTCGTGAAAGAGGGCAGACTCGAATTGCTGTCCTCTGTCAGTCACAATCTTGGTAGGACATCAGAAGCGGGCAACTCGTGTTGTAACGAATGCTTCCGCGACCGTTGCAGGAGAGCTGTATAGAAACGGGGTCGTTTCTGGCCAACGAGTAAATCTGTCGACAGCTGTGAGCAGGTCCATCACACGGTGGTAATGGTCCGACGATGTCAATGCGCACAATGTCGAAACGATGGTCTGTCTGGAGAAACTGGCGTGTTGGGTGTACAGGGTACCTGTGGACTTTGCCATGTTGGCAGGGTGTGCATGAACGTACCCAGTCGCGTACATCTGCGTTCATCCGGGGCCATACGTAGCGCGATGAAACAAGGTGTTGCGAGAACGAACGCTTGTTTATATCGGAACGAATTCCGATATAAACAAGAGATCGCGGATTTCTTGAGGCGTGTGCGTCGACGACTCTTTGCATAGCGCATGTGTCAATGACTCGTGGTCCATGATAATTGTAAAAGGTCTGCCATCGACGAAATGGCGAAACTGGTGGTTGCCGTGGGGTTTGGATGAGCAAGAAAGGCAGCGTTGGCGAGCGCGCCCTTGATCTCTATAAAGGCGTCTTCAAGTGGCGTCCAAAGGGAGCAACAACTTCTTGTAAGCGGATGGTGCGAAGGCGCAAACATATCTAGGGAAGCTCTGGACTGCTTCGATTTTTTGTGAAAGTGGGTGGATGCCACTGTTGTCGACGTGATGTCCCAGAATGACCAAGTCGGAAATCTCCTCGAAAATCTCCTCGATGATGGCCGCTGGAAGCGCGTCGACCCAAGGATGTACTTGCGAGTCTGGGACGTTATCTGCGAGAGTTCAAAACAGGCCTTTGCTTGGATGAGTCACGCCGAGGTGTTTCGTTCTCAAAACTCTGGCAATCGGATGGTGTTCGAGATAACCGCGGTGATTGAAGAGGTCTCGGCGTATGCTAGGTTGGTTGAGGTTTGCTGGCGTTCGTTTCCGGTGGTTGACATGGCTCCACGTCTTTTTGTTTCATGTTGCATCTAATGATCAGGCGCAATTTGCTGCTCTATCCAAACGTCCGTGGTCACCAATTGTGCAGAACGCATAAGAAAGCGACTCGACACGTCCGTCTAGCGTCTGAGCCTAAACACCACTGGCTTTTTGTTTATTTTCTGCGTTCCTCGCGCCAGCCTTGGTGCCGCACCACTCGAGGTGACGCCCTACCTCTTCTTTCTTCACCGTGGGAACCCGTCGATGTGGGTGGTGCTACATGTAAATGCCGAAGCGCCTTATCACTGATCAGATCACCTATGGCCCACGCTCTGATCATCGCTATCAGTGTACAGAGTGTATTGCTTGTACCTCGACTTTTTTGTTTCCTGGACGCGAGTTCACTCACTAAAGTGCTTCGACTTTCTGTAATAACCTGAATGCCGTCTTTTTGACCACCACGACCACGTGTCATCCTGTGAAAGGGCTGCTCGTAAATATTTTGGGCGCCCCCCCTACATCATAGTGGAAATGCGGGCACTACAACCTAGGAGGCAGCATGTTTGTATAACAAGTTATTATTCCATGTAGCGAACGTACCGCACGAACAATATGTCCTTGATGAACAGCAAGCGCGGGTATGAAAGAGCACCGATATAAGGGATCACTAGAAGGCGTATATTAGTGATTACTGTTCATGTCTACATAACGCTGAGATCATTACGCAAAATAAAAATACATTCTGAAGTCTAAAGTGTGTTCAAACTATGTCTAGGCACATATACATTGCTATTACTGCAAATATATGCCTCTTCGAATCGTGCCTATGTGAATCTAAGGTTACGTAGTTTAAAATATTCTTGTAATACTCACGTAAGGTAGTGTTGTATTGCATTTCAGTTGGTGGCCAACGACTTTGGAGAATGTTGGCACTGTACGATGTGTTCTGCCTAAAAGAAATATTCGTAAAGTTGAGATGTTTCACAAAGACTCTATAGTTTTAACACGAAGGTGTTTTTTGCCGGGGTCCACGAAGACTTCATTGACGTACTTTTGTCACAGATATGACATTGTTAATATGTACACGATCAGAATACAAAGAAATAAACCAGAAGGAAAAGTTTCGCAAGTTCGGCAGACCCAGAAATCGACAAGGGTACCAATATGGGCTTGTTGGTTCATCGTAAACTGGCTTGTAGCATAGCGCAGAAACACACAGGGACAAAGAATAAGACTGGACGAACACAAGCGCTAACTTATGTTCGTCCAGTCGTGGCGCTAACCTTTAGCGCTAACACAAGCGCTAAAAGTTTGCGCTCGTGTTCGTCCAGTCTTATTCTTTGTCCCTGTGTGTTTCTGCGCTATGCTACAAGCCAGTTTACCAGAAATCGAACCCACGTCCTCTTGGCCCGCGGTGATAGAAACCGGGCGCTTAACGAACTACGCCTCCGGCGCATACGGGAAGCCTACTTCAGACGCGCCTTATACAGGGTGTTTCAAGAAATGTGTCCACTATTTTTAAAAAAATCAGTGAAATGCGGTATTTGCTCGCTGTCTTAATAATTGCTTTTTCTGTAGCGGCAGGCATCTTAAGATGGTTGAAGACATGATTTGGGACAGTAATTAAGAAAGTTAAATTAATTAACTTTTTAATTATGGGAGTTAGGTGGTTAAGTCCAATGGGGAAAATTGAAGTCCTTCATGCAAAGAACCAATTTCAGCTTTGAGATTTCCAAAAAGCGGCCTCAATTAATTATTGTGGCGTAATGAAGTTCAGGCAAAATCAATGGCGAAACCGAAACCCAAGCACCGATGAGCGCAACAAGCAGACGACTAGAATGACGTCACTGTTCAAGACAACGGTTACAGAGGTGCATTGCGTCCACGTTCGTTAACGTCTGTGCGCGTCATCCGTGCAACTACTGCAAGCGCAGCCCACACACTCACTCCATGAAGTCAATTGATGGTTGATATAATGTCTCAGATGAATGTGGCAGTTGCGCTCTTCCGCGTTTCGGTTTCGGTTTGGCCGCTGAATTTGCCTGAACTCCATTGCGCCACAATAATTAATAGAGGCCACTTTTTTCAAAATCTCAAAACTGAAATGGATTCTTCGCATGAAGGACTTCAATTCTCCCATTGGGCTTAACCACCTAACTCCGCTAATTAAAAAGTTAATTAATTTAACTTTCTTAATTACTGTCCCACATCATGTCTTCAGCCATCTTAAGATGCCCGCCGCTACAAAAAAAAACAACTGTGAAGACAGCAAGCAAATACCGCATTTTCCTGTTTTTTTTTTTAAATAGTGGACACATTTCTTGAAACACCCTGTATATCTCACACACCTTCGCTCTGCACCTGCGCTCTTGGTTTGTCGGGACGGTGCCGCCGCCGACGAGCGGTGAAGAGAAGTACTGCATTATGACAGTAACGAGCCCCGACAGAGAACGCTTAGGTAGTCTGAGCGCTACGGTATGGCGCATCGATGCCAACATTCGAACGCATGCTGGCATCAGAGCGCCCTACTAACGCCTCCCTCGGTGGCGTTGGCCCTACTCAGCACAGCTTAGCGTGGCCTCCGCAATCATCTCCGACAAAGTTTCTGGAGCTAACCTCGGAGGCTACAAGCGATTGACTCGGTGACGATGCATTTACGCGCTTTATCGTTCGCGTTGGGCTAACTTGTTCAGCTTCCGTGTGCACCGACGATGTTTCTGCGCCATCTACTGATAAGAGTGCGAGGGCACTGACTACGAGAATTGCTGCATTAAGCGGAAAGTCAGCCCCATGCTTATCGAAACGTGGGAGGCCAAGCTCGCCTCGGAGGACCTGGACCAACAACGGCGTCTCGTCGCCAGGGCCAAGAAGGGAGCGAAATCCAGAGAGTTCCTGGAATGAGGAGATCTCCCACCTAGGGTAGACGTGGGTCTTGCACCGCGATATCGTTTCGTGCAAGAAACGTTTATTAGATGCGAAGCAGCTGTTTGACTAGGCTGCGTAACACTGTCCCTCCGTCCGTGCGTCCGTACGAACGCGCCGCAACGCGCTCCCCTCGCCGCAAGTGTTGGAGCGGTGCCAAGTAGGTCACGCCGCAGCTGCGCGTTGACGTCACGCTCCCCCTCGCAGTGCGCGCTGACGTCACTCTCTCCCTCGCCTGCCGCGCGCTCGCCGCAGCGCCCGCAGCTGCCGCCTGACGCGCGCTTAACGTACGCGTTGAAACATGTCTGTACGTGTCACCTCTCTCTCGCTTCACCCTCTCCACCGCTCCCATGCGCAACGCTGCTGCTTCGCATCCCATCAGGGTTCCCTTTGGGAATATCGTGTCAATTTTATTTCCTCCTCCTACAGGCCTGGATCACGTGAACACTTCGTGCATGGGCTTGTCAATGCACGTGTGCCCTGCAAAACAGGAGCAGCCTAGTTCGGATCAGCGCGGCTCTGCCGAAGCCATGCTCGACTCAGAGCAAGCTGCTCAAATTTTTTTACAGTAGATCGGAAGGTTTCTCTGGCTGCACAGAAAGCGGTGACACTTCTTGTAGTAATTGTTGGGCTTTTTGTGTCCTAAACACATGATATTCTCGCCTGCCATGACGAGCTCTCATGCGGTCACCAGATCCTCGCCAGAATGCAACGGGCGTAATACTGGCCCAGACTTGCTACGCACGTCAAGCGCTATGTAAAGAGCTTCCGGGAATGCCACCGCCACAATTCTCCGCCACTGAAGCATGCAGGCCTGCTGAAACCAGTCACAACACCTAGGGCACCGTTCGATGAAATAGGAATGGATTTACTGGGTTCATTTTCGCTGTCATCTGCCAGTAACAAGTGGATAGTCGTAGCGACAGATTACCTAACGAGATACGCCAAGACAAAGACCCTACAACGAGCTACAGCTTCCGATGTTGCCCAGTTTTCCATCGACCAAATCGTTCACCGCCATGGCGCCACGTTTTCCGTGATCATTGATCGAGGAGGAGCTTTGATGGCTCAGCTCATTGACGATGTATTCAAACTCAGCTACATGGGCAATCGCAAGACGATGGCCCATCACCCGCTGACTCACGGCTTGACGGAACGATTGAACAAAATTATCGCCGACATATTATCCATGTACGCGGACGTTTAGCACAAGGCGTGGGATCAGGTCCTGCCGTACATAATATTCGCGTACAATACTGCCATTCAGGACACGCCAAGGTTCACGCCGTTCTGTCTCGTCTACGGACGCGAGGTCCAGACCACGCTAGACGCTGTGCTGCCACACGATTACGACGCTTTGCTTACAACTGACGCTGAGCAGCTTACTCAGTATGCTGAGTAAGCTGCTCGACAGTGGCACACCTGCACATCACGCAAAAAACACACTGCAGATGCACGCCGCTATATCACACAGGAGATCAAGTTTTGGTATGGACTCCGGTTCGCCGCCAAGGGTTGTCTGAAAAGCTCCTGAGTCGCTACTTTGGACCCTACAAAGTGGTGCCTCGCGTGAGTGACGTGAACTATGATGTTGTTCCAGATGGAACCATGTCGCTTCAACTTCGAAGGCACTATCCAGAGATTGTTCACGTTATGCGACTCAAGCCGTACTTGATGCATTAGTGCGACTGTGCAACGGCCTTATTACTCTTTTTTTTCTTTCTTTTTCTTCAATGTGCCCACAGTGAGCTCGTTTGTTCTTTTCTGTTTATGAATGTCCGCTTACACGTGCATCGGGGCATGCTTTTTTTTCGGCGGGGGAATATTGCCACCTGGTCATAAAACTGCGGCGAGCACGAGCCCGCATCCAGGAGAACCAAACAAAGTCGTTTTTGACAGCTCGTGCTCTCGCTCGGTTCGTTTTGGTTTTCTCTCTGATTGCGCGGTATTTCTTGTCCGAAGACCTTCTGTTCGCGCGTGACAATATGAATGTGAGAGATGCCGTAGTGGAGGGCCCCTGATAGTTCGACCACGGGGGGTTCTTTAACCTGCACCTAAATCTGAGCACACGGGCTTATGGCATATTGCGTCCATCTAAATGCGGCCGCCGCGTTGGAGATTGGCTCCCGCGAACTAACACGTTGTTACTTGACATATACATGGCTCAAAGTACAAAGTAATGATTCATGAAGGTGTTGGCTCGCGGCGCAAACAAATCGGCGCGTAGCACATGATCAGGCACTTGTGCTGCCGCTACATATCTCCCGATCACCGGCTCCGTTCATCGAAGTGCGCAACGAGACAAGAAACACTACCTAAATATCGTCATTTGAATTCACTCACTATATGATATATTTAATAAACTAGAACTAATAGTTTACCGAAGCACAGCGGTGCTAGCTCTGTGCCAGCGTGAAAGAAGACGTTGACGTTCGTGTGGTTCGTGCTTGCCGGGTTTCTTCCTGAACCAGCTTGGTTGACTCACTCTTTGTCAAGCATAATAACAAGTGTTCGTAGGAGAACACGCTTGTTGCATTTGGTGGAGGTGCTGGGTATATTTACCGGGTATACTGGAAGTGGCGAGCTGTAGTAGTTGGTGGTCGGGCTGAATGGTGGGGGTGCCTGTTGCGTACGAGGTCGGGTGACGGCTTCTGCATAAGTAAGCGGCGCAGCAACTAGTACTGGCGAAACCGGAGAAGGGAGAGCCTCGGCAACTTGTGTCTGGGTAGCACGACGAAGCGAGTGGTTCAGCGCAGTGGGGGTTTCGTTGGCGGTGGCCACAAGAGAGAGCTGTCGAGCAACTTCCTCACGGATGTATTGCTACATCTGAGGCGTCAACGCGGTATAGTCGGCACCACTACTTCTGGACTCCAGGGCCGAAAGGTCCGCTGTTTGCGTACTAATGCGACGTGTAGCTCATCAAAATACGACGTGAAGCTCATCAAAATAATATTGTGGGTTCTACGCACCAAAACCACGATATGATTGTGAGGCACGGCGTAGTGGAGGGCTATGGAAATTTCGACCATCAGGTGTTCTTTAAGGTGCACTGACATCGCAGAGTACACGGGCCTCTACCATTCTGCCTCCATCAAAATGCGACCACCGCGGCCGGTATGGAACCCGCGACTTACGGGTCGCCAGCCGAGCACCGTAATCACAGTGTACGACAGCGGTGGCACATCTACAGTGGCTCCACGGCCACCGTAGTCCTTCATATAAAAAAACGAATAAACTTCCAATAAAGAAGGGTCTAAGGCAGGTAGCTGCGATCTCTCCAACGCTATTCACCGCGTTCAAGGAGCTTTTCCCAGGAGGTTTTCAGAGCTTTTGATTGGGAACATCAAAGGATGACAGTTAATGGAGAGTAGCTTAGTAACTTGCGATTCGCTGATGACATTGCCCTGCTAAGTAAATCGGGTAAACTATTGCAAATCTGTTACAGAATCAGACAGGAAAAGCAGACGGTCGATCTCAAAATTAATATGCAGAAAACAAAAGTAATTATCAACAGTGTCGTAAGAGAAGAGTGGTTTGCGATACCCATCGAGGCCGTAGAAGTGGTAAACGAATACATCTATATAAGGAATGCAGAGAGCGCAGATACGAGCCATGAGACTAGAGTAACTAGAAGAATGGGAATGTTGCGGTGCGCATTTGGCCGGTATTTCGAGATCATGATTGGTGGTTACCACTATACCTCAAGGGGAAAGCGTATAACAGCTGCATTTACTGGTATTTACCTACATGGGCAGTAACCTGGAGGTTTACGAAAAGGCGAAAAGCGTTGGACTTAAATTGAGGACGAAGCAGCGAGCGATGGAAAGATATATGATAGGTGTAACCTTATAATGGACAATAAGCGGGCAGAGTGGGTGACAGAACAGAGGGGTGTTATGGATGTTTGAGCCAAATTAGGAAGAAGAAATGGGCAGGGCAAGCAGCGAGATGGCAAGATAACTGGTGGCCATTAAAGAGTAACAGAGTGGATTCTAACAGAAGCCAGGCGCGCGAACAGGAGGCAGAAAGTTAACTGGGGAGATGAGATTCAGAACTTTGCCGGGATAACGTGGGTGCAACAAGCACTGAAACAAGGGAGTGGCATGTGCCCTACTGTGAGCGTAGTCTGGCTGCTGGTGATGATGATGATCCCATGATTGTAAAACATGAAGGCGAAATTTATTTATTTGTTAATTTATTTATATGTTTGTCTTGCATACACTCCAGCGCCTGGGCATTTTACAGAGGAGCGGGGCACATGAGCGCGACAATAACAATAATACTGATGTTTCAGTGAACACTTTCAAAAATATTTAAAGATGGTACAATTCTTGTTCGCGAGCTGGCCTACTGGAAGAGGTGGAAATTACTAACACGAAAAATTGGAATGGATAGTCGACTAACTAACAAAAACTGGCGTTGTTTTAAGTAATTAGATTATCACCCGCATTCCAATTCGCAGTTTAGCCGTGGAGTTCACGAGGCGGATCCACCTGGAGCGAATTCTCATGATGACACCAGATCCCAGATACTAATTCCCGAAAATTGCGAAGAAATGCATTGCCATTCGAATTACATTCTTAACAATATTTAGTTTCATCTAATAAAGCCACAAATTTAAGTCTAACACAATGCATTTATTCGACACTCGTCTCTACGCTCCTTAGCCTAAGTGCGCATATCGTGGGTCAACTACAGTGCTTTGCAATATCGCACATGTGACGCCATGGTTCAACACAACTTCATACACATCCCGAGCAGCCGATGGGCCTAACTGGTCGAAATGGTAAAAAAAAAAAGAGTACGGCTCAATTACCTAGTTTTTGCGTAGAGTACGGCTTGCTGAACAAGATCACACGTAAAGACATCTATCCCAATCCTCGTATGAAGACGCCGCGACTGCTGGAATGGAGCATAGATTTTAGGGGCGAAGCTCCTTAGGACATAGCCTTGTCTTCCGTTGTGGTCACGGTATCGAACCGTTACTATAGGCGAAACATATGTGAGACAAAAAAAGGTTTGCAATAGACTTCGACGTAGACATAGGCTAATTATAAGGTAAGAGATCACTGTTCCCGGCGAAAATAACCCATCGAGAACAGTATTGATGAGCTGATTTCTACTAAAATGTGCCTAGACGTTGAGGGTTCTCAAGGAAACTTGTAACACGAAGGCACACGTCGAGCACTACATGTCTAAACGAATTACCCATTTTAAAATGGTATCCTGCCACGGGTAAGATGGACGGGTTCTCGGATTGACTTTCGAGGCACATCCTCCACTCCAGCAGTTTTCTAAATCCTCCAAGAATTGCCTAAGACGACTGGAAGGCGAAATAAATTTACAGTACTATATACACTTTATGTCACTCAGTTTACATTATATAGGGTAACGCTTGGGTAACGTATGATTACTCACCGATACCTGCGCAAAGCTTCACCCACACGTCATGGTTCACTTCGTGTAGACGCGTGGCATTTTTTTTAGGAGCAAAGCTCCTTAGGCCCGTAGCCCGCCGTCGCCGTCGAAGCTCTCTTCTCTTAAATATCGCTTTACGTTGCAGTGGCCGGTGATTTAAGAGGAATTGTTTAGGCCTTGGGCGGTTTGGTTCTAGTGCACCAAAATTCGAAGTTAAAAGAGCTCTGTGCACAACTGGTTATAATGGTCGTCTTCACTATCACCATCTTTGTCGTGGATTGTCGAATGACAACCATCATTCTAGCGCACTACGGGCGCTTTGCCGAAGGTTGTAGCAGACGTTCTCCCCACCCGGCACCGGCGCAAAAAGACAATGAAACGCCGCGCGCGGCGTTCCGTCGCCGCCGTCGAAGCTGCCCCCCCAGGATCACCGTTCGCACCCAATCTCTCCCACCTGTCTCTCTCTTCTTGCGCTGCGCGCGCCGCACACTCACTCGCTCAGTCGTTCCCGCCACCGAGCGCAGCAGACACTCTCCCCACCCGCTCCCCGCCCTACCGCCCTCATGAAAGCCAGCAGCGAGATCAGGCGCATAGTCGTTTGCGTCACTTTCTAAGGAGCTTCGCTCATCGGTTGTATTCGTACACGGAACTGCTAGTTTTTTTTCTGTTCGCTTGAACCTGCGCTCCGGCTACTGGTAGTCCCGATGGCTGAACTTGACCACTGCAAACCAGCCTTCGTTAGACCCGAGCTTAATATAAATTCATTGACGCGATTCGCGCTGTGCAACGCTCTTGCATCATTTGAACGCATGATCGACATCCTTCGCGGCTTCGAGTGGCAGACGCATCTCTGCTACATGGATGGTACTGTGACTTTTTCAGACAGCTTTTCGACCCATCTACAACAGGTGGAAGCTGTCGTCACTAGCGTCAGCTGTAATAGAATTCAGATTAACTTAAAGAAGTTTTATTTTCGCGCACGAAAGCTGCTTATTCTGAGCCGTCTTTTTCTGATATGGCGTCCTTCCGGATGTCACGGTACTTCGTGCTGTTCCTGCGTTTCCTAAACGGACAATTCAATACCTTCACAGCTTTCAATGCCCTTGATTTTGTTTCAGACATTTCATTCGCAGCTTCCCCCACAATTATTCGCGATTCCAACTGAGCGCTCGCCACCTAGCGGCCGCGCCTGGAAACGGCACTAACAGGGTCCACCTTGATAGCATATAGCTTGAAAGGAGGTATGTTATTACGCTGCGCGTGCTGAGAAGCGGCCTCATAGTTTCTTTATTTTCGCCATGCCGCGTGCGCGAGCCCGAAAAAGGAGAAAGCAATGTCCAAAAACAATTTCTGTGTGCCGCAATGCGTGGCATCGCGGTGGAAAAGTGGCAACGTATCGTTCTATCATCTCCCGGCTGCAGACTACGCGTTACGGTGAACGGCGTAGATCAGAAACTTATACATTGGAAAGAAGGTGACGGACACTACGATGGTTTGTTCTAATTATTTCGCTCCCGACGACTTCATTCTCCCCGGTTAGTACACCATTTTTTTAGCGTGTGTGCATTCTTGTCAATATTCAGGCTTCTCAAAGAGCGGAGTTAGTTTCGATTCATGAAATTTGTTGTGTTATGTGTGTGAGTGTATTTTTCGCGTATGCTTGTTTTCTGTGCAAGTCGTAGTGCTACCCATTCTCAAACTGCTATCCATACCCAAGCTGCTGCAATCCTTCCCCTCGAATATTTTACGCGCACAAACGTACGCGCGAACATACGTAAAGGATGGGCGTACCTCTCACCGAAAAATTTCCTCGCTACGCCCCTGTCACTGACGTACGTTTCTTCTGCGTGAACTGTAGTAGGTAAACCTGAAATATATTTATTATGGACAAGCGTGCGGTGTTTATGCCTGCGTTTGCTCTGCGATGTATAGAGACGGTGCTGTGTTCTCATTAAACGTGGCGCGCTGATAGTTTAGGTTCGTCAGCTCACAAAAAAGAAATTTAAGAGGAACTGCAAACAGTGATTCTTCCAGATTTTGGAGCGTTTGACTTGCGGGCGCATCGCTTGGTTCCCTTCCGATACAGTGCAGCGCAAATTATGTTGGAACAGGCTTGTTTTCGAGTGATGCATTTATCAAGATTCCACTGAATAAACGACCGCTAATTTCCGGAAACCTAACGTGGTTAATTAAAAATTATTTACTTTGATTATTTATGATTTTCTTAAATATAATACTTTCACCAGGGTCGTACGGCTGACACGTACTTTTTAGGGGTGGGTCGGCCGGGTTCAACTGTCATGTACCTCAGTACGCGCGTGCGTAGCGTGCGTGTATATATTATGTTCGTGCTTGCGTAGCGTGCGCAGTGTGCGTGTATATATCTGCTTCGAATATCAAATACTGCCGACACGAACAAGCGAGTGTTCGAAAGCACGCGACCTTATTTATTAGAAACCTAATAACATGGATCGGCGAAGGAAAAGAAAGGAGCACTCCTATTGCAAGCGAAACTATGAGTTGCCGTCACTGACCCAGGCATAGCTCCGTTCTGTAATGAAGTGAACGGCATGCGGGTATTCAGCTTTTGACGGGACAACATAACTCAATGGGATACATGCAATCGGCAACACGACTCGCAGCGCAGAGTAACTTCGAAAACTCTGAAGGCCTTGCCTGTGAAGGCCTGCCGCTTGTGCGCTGCAGCAACGCAGCGCACAAGTGCTTGCGCCTTTGGGAGAGGCCCGCTGCACATGGGCAGTTGCCTTCATCAATCTCGGGCGCTGGACAGGTTCTTCAACTTGAAGTAAATCTGATGCGGTTCGCCCTAAGAGGCACGATGTTTGCACGCACAGCGCAACTATTTCCGCTGTTTCGCCAGTGAAATCTTTTATGCCGATGAGAATGAAGCGGTCGGCGGCCAGCACCCTTTCGCCTTCGAAGAAGCAACGTGATCCGACGCCACAGTCAAGAAACTTCCAGCATAGCGCCAAGCGAAAGTGCCGCGTTGACCCTGTTAAGCGTAGCCATCTTTGTTTTTTCGACCAGTGTTGCCAGCACACGGAGCGTTTTATAGAGTTGCGAATAGCGCCTTTCAGTGACCTCCGACGCAGCCGCGACGACTTTGAGCGAAGTCACATGTGACGATGCATCAAAAAGCTCTGATGCATTCTTACGTCACCTCCAATCTTGCGGCATTTTGATTTGCTCGCCCCACATGAGAGAGAGAGACGGAAGTTTATTATGACAGAAAAGCTGAGAGCACACTAGCGGTGTCGGCTTCGGCGCTGTGCTTGCCCCGCGTAAATTCGGATTTGACAAGTTAGTTGTCAGCCATGTACCTACCAAAGCACGCACGAACGTACATAATGTCCCCCCGCCCCCAGCCACCGAAGAAAAAAAAACATTCTAGCTGCGATCTTTTTGACGATCTGCGACGCGTTCCCACTCACCGTCACCGACATGCCTGTGCAGCCGGCGCAAAGACCCCTGCATTGCTTCCCTTGTGGACTTGTTGCGTGAATCAACGCCACCTGCCTTCCTTAGAGAAATAAGCCATGAAAAACACCATTTCATTATTCGCGACAGTTGCTCTACCATCGCAACTATCTCTGTGATGGACAGTAATGGCTCTTATTCCGCGCCATCTACGTTAAAACATTTGAGCCACCTTCAACGCTGACTCACAGTGTGCACATGCCGAAGGGTTGTAGAGTTCCACTTTCCTCCGGCTCTGCTATTATATCAACGCATAATGTAGCGCTTCGGCCACTGCTATATATGTTGCATCGTGCAGCGCCGCACCAATCACCCTTGCCGTTTCCCTGCTCCGTAATAACCACTGACTTGCCCTTTCCACCCCCTTGGAGTTCGCTGGCGTTGATTTGTATGGTCTTCTTTCTATCAATCCTGCTACCAATCCGACATATAATTGTTGTCATCGATCACACGCTAAGCAGAGGCTTCAGCATTGCCATCCGGATCGGCTAACCATGTTGCCTCTCATTTCACACTACGCCATTCTACAATACGGCGCGCTACTTGAGCCGCGCATCGACCGAAGGACCTGCATTTCTGCCGCACGTCGTCAAGCAATTCTAGAGGAATACAACGTCTTTCACCGCACCATCACATCTTACTATCATAAAGCGAATGGTATAACATAAATATTTAATCGAACATCAGTTGATACTCTGACAATGTACATCACTTGCGATTACTAAGACTGGGACCGTGTCATTGTCTTCGTGACGAATCCCCAAAACACTGCTATCCAGACCACGACAGGAGTCTCTCCTGTCGTCTACCTAAAAGGACTCGAGCCCTCGTTTACGTTATGCGCACGAGGGCTCGTGCACCCCACCATTATGTGAGGGAGTCGACAGCAGCTTCCCAAGGTGCTAACCACTGAAGAGGGTCGCCAGAGAGCCCGATCTCACGCCACTGCTGGCAAGCAGCGCCAAATACACCATCGAGATGTCTCGAAGCTTTTTAGCGTCGTATACCCACGACCGACTTGAGTGGCTCTGGACTCCATGAGGAAGCCCCGGTCGGTCAACGAAACTTCTTTCTCGTAGTACCGCGAGCCGTATAACCGTATGGTCTAGCAAGCCTCGTACTTGACCTACGCCGTCAAGCCACTTGAGCTTTCCTCTGATCTAGTAATCAACAATGTCGAGTCATGAGATTGCGCATATAGACCTGCTAAAGCCTTACTATCACTGCACCGTGGTGTTCTGCCCGTAATTCATCGGGATGGCTCGGTTTCGGAAGGGGAAGTAAATAGGGATTTTAGAATAGCGTACACAAAGCTTTGCGGTCCTTGCGTTCGCCCGCTAGTTGCGTAACTTAGCGGGTGTCCGCTAGAGGTTAGCGTACTACGCATGCGCTGGGGCGACAAACGCTTACGCAAAGCTTTGCGTACGTTATTCTAAAAATCCCTAGGGCAGTCAACAAAAGCGGCACTGCTTGCAGAAGCAGAGAACGCTGCTCGTGTAAAGAAAAAAATAGAAGAAGACGATTTGTCAGCACATGCTTTGCGCTGGTTCTGCCATTGCTGGTCAGTCTCTAATAGTATAGCGCTGATTTAAAACGCTTAATTATACTATAAATATGGTCTCTTATAATTTACTTCGATTTAATATGTGTTACCTTATTGAGGCTGCGGTTAACTAAAATGGGCCCCTGGATCCCCTTCCTTTGTTGTTTAAATAATGGGTTGCGTAATAAGAAATAATAAAGCATGAGAAGTTTACTTGCTCTATTTTCAGAAGCGAAACCAGCACTGCAGTAAAGATTCTGGGTGCAACACTTAAGCGGAAAAACAAGCAACTTAATTCTCAGCAATGACTCACGAGTAATAATAATTGCTAAAGCTTTACGTGCCAAAACTGCGATATGTTTATGAGGCGCGCCGTAGAGCAGGACTGGCCTGCAAAAACTATGCTACAGCACGCGCTTAGCGCGTAGCGGGCAGGGGCGTCGGCAGAATTTTATTTCAAGGGCGGGGGGGGGGGGGGGGGGAGAGGGGCACCACCTTAATCTGAAGTGAAGACCGGGCAGGCAGATGCGGTAGAGTGTCATTTTGTGCTCTGTATGCCATGGCAAAAAGAAATATTTGCCTCCTTCGAAAATGCTAGAGCCGCGGCCATGATCAAACCCGTGTCCTTCTGGTCGGCAGCCAAGCACCATAACCACTGACAGCAATTCTTAAAAAAAAATATACAATTATGTTGCAATTAGAAACCGGGCCGCACCGCCCTACGCGCGAGCCGCCAGCTCAGGCGCTCAACGATCTCGGCCACAACGAGCGCCGGTCGTGAGGCGATAAGATGGGTATTATCAAGATACCATGGTCAAAGACGCGAGTCGAAGACGGGACTGTTTTGTAGAAAACTTCCTTTTGGAATGGGTTTTTCTTCACATACAAGCATGATTGCGGGCTCAAATTAAAGCTTCTTCGTACTAAGATCTCCGAGAAATTTGTAGCTTTCCGTCTAGATTTTTCAGACGGCCCGTTTTTTGTCCCCAAAAGCAAGGCGTGATTTCGACCGCTTTCATAAGATCCCATTGTTTAAATTTTAGGCGCCATGGGAACAGGATGTGATGCCCCGATGTTTACGATTTTGCATTTCTTAAGTGTGGTACAGCTCCTAGAAAGTGCCCCTTTAAGAAGTTTTGGAGTTTGCGCTTCTACGATTTTTTATCGCCGAAAAATGACCCTGTCCCATTGAAAACGTAAGAGCTTCCACTAGTGGCCGCTAGGAGCGCTGATCATCCAGTGCTCCCAAAAGCTGGATATGGGAACACCTCAGACGTGAGCTCACGGCAGACTTGATAATTATGAATGATAAGTTTTGTGAAGTTGCGGAGCTGTAAGAAGAAACACTGCATGTCCGCAAACTAAACATGGATCTTTGCGCTGAGTAGGCCAAGCTATCATAGAGAATTGAGAAACTAGAAGACTACGCTGAAATAACACTGAGATAAAGGGTATCTCACTTCAAAGCGAACAGTTGATCATAGTGACACAAGTGGGTGAGTTGATTAAGGGAGATGTATGGGCGGCCTATACTGACATCTGCTAGAGCGCATCTACTAGATAAACTTGAGCAAATATTACTGTTCAATTTTTCCACAACACAAACAGCAATAGCTATCGATCTCCGCACACGTTGATCAGTGCGATGGTGCAGTAATATATTTAGTTTTGTTCTTAACGCCTTTCAAAAATTGTGTACTATAATGATCGTGCTTCTTACGGCCTTACTGGAGGTAATGCCCTTAACAGTTAGTAGCGATTACAGATTAATTTGTTGTTCAGTGGTAGAAGCGTGCGTCGGTAACCTGTGATGTAGCCTACTGCCTCTACATATAAAGCAATGTTGGCTCTAATGGACTTGCCTTGTGCAATAAAGAGAGCGATTCGATAAGTAGGGTGGCACAGGCCGGGCAGTCAAACGTTTCTGTACGAAATGCACTCGATTGTTGTAGCACGATCTGTTTCGAAAAGAGTGGCCAGGAGTACCATCGAAAGAACAGACCTTACCATACTGATTCATTCAGCAGTGAACGAGTAAAATTGTATGTGGTGTTGGTCAAATCATTATTGCGCATATGTTCACAGGTATAAGTTTCATTGAAACATCCAGCTGCATGACATTCGGTAATGCCCATGTTCATACAGAAATAGTACAAGTATAGCGGCTGGGTTGTGTTGAGCACCTAGAACAGTAAAGAAGAAATCATTTTATTGCTGTACTTCTTTTTAAAAAATATGGCCACGTGCTGTTCTTTTTCTATTTTATGTAACCGGTCCGTTTCATTCTGCAATGCGGAAACCGCGCCCGAGTGCCTGGATACCTTCCAGACTCTTCCCCGCGCAAACGATACAGTTTTGTCTGGAACTAACCCAGCCACAAACGATAACACTGGAATTTTCAATGCCGCGGGTATAAAATGCCGACGCGCTGTACAGCTGATCAGATTGCTCGACGGCTGACGCTGTTCTCACCGCATCCAGTGTTCTACAACTTGAAGTGCTTGTGCTTTCACTTTTCATTGTTTCGGGTAAAAGTTCACCCAAATGAAGAGTGCCGTATTTTCCGAGTTCTGCTGGCGTCTCCTTCCGCAGCACGGCCACATGACATTACATAAAGATAAAAATTCTAATATTTTCTATTTATTCCAATTTTATCCACAGCCTAGCTTTGCGCATAACCAAATTATTGAACACATGATTCGGTTTTCTCACTAGCTTTCCATCATTTGTACAGCAGGATATTGTGATGCCCCGATATGATCCTGCGAGACGCATATGTATTGCACGTAAAAGCACATTAGTGCTATATCTACTGCTGATAATAACGAAATTCCGGCTTCAACAAACAAACTTCAAAATGCAAATCATATCTTTACACAGTTCCGTATGAAAGAAACGGTAAATTCGATTCAACAGTCGGGTCCTTGTACAAGGATTAATGCACAATGTCCCTCACCTCGCTTATAAACTTTACCAGCTCGACTGTGACAGTTGCTGATTGTGTCAAACAGGTGACATGACGATAGTTTCATTTGCCCCAATAATTATGAGCGGACACTTACTCTGTTCTCGGGCACAAACTATTAACGTCGGATTCAAATATACGCAAATGTGGCAAATTTGCTGTTACGCCGCATATGGACAGTAAAACACGCACGGTTAGGTTCGAACCTGCAGTTCGGCATAACGATTTCAGTCATCATAAACTCGCTCACAGTTAATTTTAGCATTTTGTTTCTTGACGTAGTTGGCTTCCTCTAAATCATTGCAATATGGTATGATTTTTATCTCTGCCTGATATTTAACATTGTGGGGTCTCGTCAGAGGGAGCCGCTCACAGAGCACGCGGACAGAGTTCACTCCGTAGTACAATAAACTAGTGGACATTGATTAACTGCTGTTACATAATGATGAGCTCTTCAGCAGAATCTCAGAAATAACTGCAGTAACATGTTAAAAACCCAATATAGTGACAATAAAACACACAAACCGCATAACACATATAATATACCACTGGAGCGCACGGTGTTGTGGTGTTGCACCCACGGAGCTGTGGTGTTTCACCCGAGAGCCAACCGTCGGGGAGCACGCGAAACCCCAAAAAAGAGAATCACCTGTCCTCCTCATGGACCCTCGTAATCTCGCTCCCAGCAGGCGGCGCCGCTGATGCCACCGTACGACCACAGCGCGATCTCGCACTGGGCAGTCAAGCTAAGTACGGTAACAAAGCCATGCGGGCGCCATGAGGAGAAAATGACTTCAGAGGAGGTGATAGCCCCTTCCTCCAGATCCCGCCAACCTTAAATCAAAAGATACCCCGACAAAAAAAAAAAACGCAGTACACAATCGGCTACGCAAGCTCTACGAGCGGAGAGTAACACTTAAGGCGTAAGTGTTCCTATATAATGCTCGGGCACCGCTGCACTTTCACTGGTCGACAACACTGCCCAGGCGGCTTTTCTACGTGAACCGAGGTCCTCACCCGCATAGGCAAAGTGACAGATGGCGTGAGAAGGTGTAGATGGCGCCAACACGTCTTATGGCCGAGGGTTTCGATCAGAATTTCCGAGGGCGCCGGTTTGAAGGCAGCAGCGCAGGTTACAGATAGCAGCGGTGACAGAGATTCCTCGACTGCATTTCTAGCCAGCGGCGAAGGCGATAAGCAGAAGACAGCCAGCTGCGGGTAACATTGCTCCCGCTGCGCATACTTAAAACCCTCTTCTCAGGATGGTGTAGTAGCACAAACGTTAGGGAGCGATGGGTGCATCGAGTACGTGGCACGATGTTCACTACTTCTATCAAGGATATCCTCGGCCAGTGAGATGCCAATTGCAAGCGAAGAAGCCGCTTTTCTAAGTTATAGGAATGTCAATTATGATGAGGGAAGCGAAGTGCGACACCTCAACGTGACGATAGATCTGCTTGTGTCCTACGCGCGGCAGGTAGCTCCAAAGATCTTTAGGTTTAACGAGTTGTTCGACAACAACCGCAAACGCACCAGCACCCACAATAGGCTTAGAAGAGACAGCCGCGAGGAGAGATCAGCTCTGTGTGACGTGGAACAGCTTATCGACCGATCGGAGCCCACCTGAGGGCGTCGGAACGTTACCGTGGCCATCCGCAACACCTGACAATGCACAAGCTGTGGTCACTGGCCACCCGGCAGGCCTGAGGCTCGACTCTTCTTCTTCTTCTTCTCCTCATCATCATGGCTCATACCCAATGCAGGGGATTGGCCGAGTAGTAAGTTAATTTATTTTTCCAGTATTTTCTGTAATGTATTACTCAGAAGCTATATTTACGTAATTTATTGAATTAAGGTACGAATTATTGTTAATGACATGTTTAAAGGAGAAGAATTTAGCTAGATACTCTTTTAGATTGCCTGATGAATTCCTCAATGGCATAGAAAACATCTCTGTGTCTGTAGCCCAGGGTAGAGGCGCCAAAAGAAAGAATAACTGATTCTGATACCTCCACGCCCAGATTTCGAAGAGGTGGTTCTATGAATCTTTTCCTCAATGACGTGAACCGTCGACATGATAGAAAGAAATGACTGATGGTTTCCGCCTCGTTACAAAGGAGACACAAAGGGGAAGGCACCAAAGTTGCTCTATGCAGGTAAAAATTTAGGGGGGTAACGCGACAACGAAATTTAGTTATGGCCACTTCCATTATTCTCGACTTATATAAGTCGCTGCGCCACGGAAATAAGAGGTGCTTATATTCTGGAGAAGCTGTCAATACAGGGTCTGATAAACACTTTCTGAATGTTAGTGAGCGAAATCTTGCCATTGTGATGTGAGCTGTTAGCGGGAAAATCCGAATGATAGGTCCCAATAGAGCCGCCTTTGCTAAAGAGTCAGCCATTTCGTTTAACACCAAGCCTTTGTGGCCTGGTACCCAAATTAAGTGAATACATTGAAGGTGAGCAGGAACTAGCACTTTAAGGAGCTTTAGTATAGGCGTTTCGGCAGATGCAGAAAGAGAAGTACACACAGATAATGAATCAGTGATAATTGCAACTACTCTAATTGAGATACTTAACTTGCGTAAAGCTAATATTATGGCCATAAATTCAGCTAGAAAAACAGGGATAAAATCCGGCAGTCGTAATGAAAATGACCACTCAAGTTCAGGGCAAAATATTCCTACGCCGGATCTTTCCTCAGATTGCGATGCATCCGTTGCAATAACCACATTCGTTGGAAGAGTATTTAGATGCTCTTGTAACAGACTCCCAGAGTGAAATAGATTGAAGAAAGCTCGGACCATCTACCTCCGAGGCGTGCGTATTTCGTTGCTTCTAGCCCACTACCAATACACGTGCTCTAGGCCTCTCTCTCCCAGGATGCGGACCACATGGCTCTCATGACAACAACTAGACGACGTTCTCTTAAAACAACTCGCGAAGCAACAAAGCCTCAGAGCATGTCAACATCTTTAACATGCTTCTTGAAACCCATCACCTGGCTCTCAATTATTCACTACCACTGCTGCTACTACTACTGCTACTACAAGCGCCATCTCTCGTTCGGTGGTAAAACTGACTAGGCTAACTACAACGCGCGGTCACAATGAGGAGAACACAATTTTACAGGGGGTGATAGCGCCACCACACGCTCTGAAGCTGTTTCATTAGTATCTGTCGCTTTTCTGTTTGTCCATTCTTCTCTTAGTATTTTATTTAAGTGGATTACCTTAGCCATAGTAAAATATGATTTAACATAGGAGACTTGACTCGCGCGGAAAGTCTAGCAATGAAGAATGTTGTGGTCCATGGACCCAGTCATCATGGACACGTGGTCGGGCAGACCGCAGGCCTGCTGCACGCAGGCGCCTAAGGCGCCTAATTGTAGACCTGGGCACGTCCACAGCAAATCTGTCACCGACATATCGCCCATTGCGGCCTCACAAAAAGGGCACAATTCCCCATAGGAACTGAGGTACTGATTCGGCCAGAGATTGGTCACAGACACGGTTAGCGTAACCCTGACACGAACCCTCCTTAACGCAACCTCATCGCGGCGGTTTAATCCGCCTGGTAGGTCTAAACTATATGTAGTTATATGGGTCCGTGCGCTATACCTTAGGCATCTGTTTTCGCGTAGCAACTGTCCGTGACCATTATCGCGAAAATGCGGAAGACGTGCAGTATACCTTGTAGGTAGGTTGCCAAATCTGCTTTGGTTATGTCGCGCAAGGTCGCTCAAGGCGCCAACTGAACACTGGTATTTATAGTTGACCAGGCAGCAAGGTGCTGAATTCCAAGTTTCATTGTGGCTCATTTGTTATGCAAAACCAAGATGCCCAAATTTACGTTTTGATGAAGCTACACCTACATTAAATAGCAATCATATTTAACAATAACAAGTATTTTAATATGAAAATGCCCACTGGTGCATGCCGGTGGCATATCTGTCGCGCATTTCGCGCTGCAGGTCATACCTGTGCTATATAGCTTGAGTTACATTAATTGTCAATATTGCACACGAATGAAATTTAACTAGTACGCTTGTAAGTGGTTTATAAACGCTATTTTATAGAACATGCGCAAACAGATTCTTCTAGATTACACACATAGGGAAATGCTTAGTAAAAGATCCCGGGCTCAATTCGGTGCTGACAAAATGCTTGAGGCCAGTGTACTTAGAATAAGGCACACGTTAATAACCCCCAGGTGGTCGAAATTTCGCAAGCCCTCCAAAACGGTGTCCTTTATAGTCGTAGACTGCTTTTTCAGACGTAAAACCCTTGCGCATTACTATTATAAAACGTGACTAAATATTTCACCAGCGTTCTACACGGTAGCATTGTACCATTTGTAACACAGCAGATAAAAGTTGCCGAATGCACACAGCAGCTGCGTTCATCCTATGAAAACCGTAGTCTCCATAAACTGTTGGGTGCGTCCACAAAAGATCGAACACGAGATCCCAGTCAACCTTCCCGATTCTGATGAAATTTACTGTAGGCCTATGCATTAGAACCAGAAGAATGGTTTTGAAGCTAGTTTGCAGAAAAATGTTTTGTTCGCCTGGAAAAAATATATACAAATTTTCGCGGCAAAAAAAAAACGCTTTTCCGTCAATTTCACCGTTTCTGAATATTCTCGCGCACCTAAGCGGAAAACAGCGTTCTCCTTACAGTATTCCGCTAAAGATAAGTAATAAACAATCATAGGGGTTTATAATTTTTCTTACTTGTTGCAGAACTTAGGAGGAAAAGCAGGCAGATCCCACGCACTGTGGGAATCGATGTAATGCGAAGCAGCCAGGAAGGATCAAATCATTCTTTACATAATTTCCAGGTCATGTTTTACATGTTAGGACCTGGCATTTATGTTCGTCATACAGTCACGTCACGCAATACCAATTTTGGCGTATATCAAGCTAGCGAACTGGACGCAAGCGCACCATGAGCGTGGCATGTAAATGGCGTTGTAGATGACATGCATGCCAAGATTTTCATGTTACCACCTGCCACTTATGTTCCTTATACAGTCATGTCACTCAATACCAAATTTGGTGTATATCAAGCCAACGAAACGGCCGCAAGCGCGCCATGAGCGTGGAATGCAAGTCATGTCGCTCATGACATGTCATGATTTCCATATTACCACTTGTCATTTATATTCGTCATACAGTCACGTCACTCAATCCCTCATTTGGTGTATATCAAGCCAACGAAATGGCCGCAAGCGCGCCATGAGCGTGGCATGCAAGTCATGTCGCACATGACAAGTCATGATTTCCTATATTACCACTTCGCCATTTATGTTCGTCATACAGTCACGTCACTCAATCCCAAATTTGGTGTAGCTCCCAAGCTAACGAAACGGCCGCGAGCGCGCCATGAGCGTGGAATGCAAGTCATGTCGCACATGAGAAGTCATGATTTCCATATTACCACTTGTCATTTATGTTCGTCATACAGTCACGTCACTCAATCCCAAATTTGGTGCATATCAAGCTAACGAAACGGCCGCGAGAGCGCCATGAACGGGGCATGTAAATCATACTTTTCATGACAAGTTAGTCATGATTTTCATGATATGACCAGCCATTTATGTTCGTCATACAGTCATGATACGCCATACCAAATTTAGTATAAATCCCATTAACGATACGGCCAGGAGAGCACAAAGTCGTAGGCGGCTAGATAGATAGATAACTAGATAGATAGATAGATACGCTCAAAGTCGCCGAAGTTCGCTAAGAAATGCTTCGCATTTAAAAAATCACAAATATGCAAATCGCACAAGATACGTGAATTTCAGGAATTCATTGGTACTAACAAGTTGAATGGAGGATAATAGAAATCGGCAGATATTGACTTTGATACTCCTGCTTCATCTATAGATAAGTTTAGCGGTCTTATCACGCTTCGTTCTATTTCATAATTGTGCTGAAGCGTAAGTGGTTTGAAAATGGTTTTCTCAAAGAGGCCATTTTAAATTTTCTTCAAGTCCTCTGATTGAAGGCAATGACCCTATCCACAATTCCGCGTAAAAAAAAACTAACTAGAAAGAACATTGCATTGATTTTGCTGCTGACAAGTTGCAACGCGCATATAAGTCGCGCAAAATAATTGTAGACAACATAATCACGAAGCAGTATCTCCACAACAACAAATGCGCAGCCAGGTTGAATGGTACAGTAAGATTTTTCTTGCGATCAGCCGCTTGAAAAAAAATTTCACCGACGATTAGGATACTGCCTAAGACGAATCATGAGCGCAGCTTCGTGCTCGGGCAAGGTCAACTCTGTCTAAAGTTTTAGCGTTCCGCAAGTATCGACTACGCCACAAATCATAATTTTTGTGAAGTAGCGCAGCACCCACCGGGCTATTATTCACCTTTCTGCGATAAGCCAGATACGCTCTACGCATCCGTCAGGTACTATGTGCACTTCGTTGATGTTGCATGTGGCTGATGAGGATGAAGAATTGTGGCCGAGCACTTTTTTAGTTGAGTGGGAAGTATTAAACCACACACTCGTTTCGCAGTTAGCATTGTGTGATGACTGGTTGTTATTTTAGTCTTACCACGCTATATTATTACATAAATTAACGCGATTCCTTACCCCACATGACGCTTCCATAAGGTTTTTTTCGCAAATGAGTGTAACGTGCCAGCGAGGCTCTGTGGTAGAATACTCTACTTCCACGCAGAGGGCGAGGGTTTAAATCCCATTCGTTCCCAAGTATTTCTTTCTGATTTTATTTTTAACACGAAAGTGTTTTATGCCGGGGTTCACCAAGACGTAAGTGACGTATTCCCGTCACGGATATGACGTTGATAAAATTGACGCCACCAAATCAAAAAAGAAAGAAACTGCAAGAAAAACTTCCCCGCCGGGGAAGCGAACCTCTTACTCTATGGCCCACGACGGTAAGCGCCCGATGCTGTACCGGCTCAGCTATCGAGGCAGATGCAAGTCTTCATACAAAGGCACCTCATATCTCTCACACATTCTTTCTCACACATTCTTTCTCGCACAGTGCTCTCTGTTGGCGATCGGGGCGGTACCGTCATCTGTGAGTGGTTAGGAGAAGTAACCGCGGTATGACACTTATTAGCACCGATAGAGAACGATTCGTCAAAGACGGTGTCTGAGATTGCGTGTTGGCTGGCAATCTCGGATTTCATGGTTAAAACGTCTCGATAGCAGCAAAAAACACTGGCCCCAGTAGTATCGGAGAGTCATAGATGCAGGCATGTTCGTTGCCTTTCGCTTCGTTTTAGCGTGTGACGGCCCGTTGTCGGAGTAGCGCGGCTTCCACATACAACAACAGCGATAAAACTGCTGCGGGAAGCGCTGCAGAAACGCAATGATGTCGACGGGTGAATGTCGTGTCCTGAAAGAGTGAGATAGAGGCCAACGGGACGTGGAACGCTTGCGCGCGTACGCGGCTCAAGCTACGGACCTCTGCCTCCTGTGTTGTTAAAGCGCGGTGTGGTGGTATATGCATGAGTACAGGAGTAGGTTACCATGTTACTCGGAAGCGCACATCGTGCCGTTTCTCTCCTTAATTGACGACGCTTTGAAGAAGTGCATATCAAGTAGTAGTGCACAATATGTGCTTGTTGATGCCATCTTTGCACAGGTTTCACGAAACGCTTTGTCGAGGTATAGGTTAATAAGTTCAGCTACGACAAAAGTTAAATCATGATCATGGGTGTTCGTCGTCGCGATGGAGATGTGCCACTAGGCGTCAACGTGAGTGCATCCACGTCAAACAATGCTAGAGCTGCCAAACACCAATAGACGTTGTACTAACTCTCATAATCACTACGCCATAGCACTACTTCTCTGAAGACAGTTTTCACCTTCGTGTTATACAGATTCCTATGACAGAGTGATCGGTCATGTTTATTTCACGTCTATTGGTTACCGCTACGACGGCGACGGCAGCGACTCCGGCACCGGCGACGGCGCTCAATGCTGGAACGGGCGGCTAAGGGCTGCACTTTAAAATCCGCGCCAACGACTGCTCGATGCTGAAGGTACTCGCATTACATAAGTGGTGCTTCGACGACCGACGAGCTCCGCTTGCGCGTGGAAATTGCACTCAGAAGACGAATGAGATAATGAATACATCAATGTGAAAGGTAAACGCTGTCAAGTCAGCGCCATATTACAAAAGGAAAAGTCTGCCAGGAATTTAGCAGTGAGCGCCCTGAGTAGCCTACAGCACGCTTGCATTTTAAAGGCGAAGCTCCATAAGGTCGATGCTTCTACATCACTCCCCCCCGGTGTAGCTACGCTAGTGCGATGACGATGACGCTGTCGTCACGGCACAGCACATGCAAGGTAACGATTATACGTCATGACGATGCCGATGACGCTGATGACGATGAAGAATAAGCGCGTTCCAGACCACATATTTTTTTCTGCCATGGATGACAACGATCGTGACCGCGCTCTCGCCCGCGAAAGGCAACACGGCAACGCCGACAATTAGCTGCTACCCCGGATTTGAGGACGCGGGAACCGGCGGCTCAACGGCAAAAAGCACATTGTATATACTGTACGCACACGTTGTCACTCATTTGCATGCGCGAGTGGGCAATGTCACATGTGATTTACGGTAAGAACGATCCCCAGTGCTTCGTCCACTCGTCATGATTCACTTCGTGGAAATGCGAAATTTTTTCCCCTGCTGTTATGTCCAAAGCCACGAAATATCGTGATAGACGCGCCACTTGCGTTGAATATCATATCTGCGGACACACTAGAATGCAGTATTGAAAAACTGCCACTTAAATGAAGGAAATCACTTGGACAAAATCCTCTTAATAGCTGGTTGGCACCAGTATTCTGGCACGAGAAGCAGAAGAACTGCAGTTTGACTTGTTCGACCACCGTGAGCACGTATGACATATTTTTTTAGATGCCGCCCCAGGCTTGGTTTTGGGTTAAACATTGCTGATACGTTGAACCGAATTATTTTTAGGCCATGAGAAGAGAGGAAGTAACGCATGAGCGCACGGAACTCACTTCGAAATTCCTGGCTGAGCTTTCATTTGTATAATTTGGTCCTTCCACTAAACAGCATTTACCTTTCACAGTGATGCATTCCCTATCTCATTCGTGCTCTGAGCGCAGTTTTCAAGCGCTAGCGCAGCTCGTCAGCTGTTGAAGCTGCCATCATGTAATGTGAGTGCCTGCAACATCCATCGGCCGCTGCCGCACATTTTTTCAAACGGCTGATGGTACAGCGAAACGAACGTTGCTGTACCACCCAACGTGGCTGCGCATTTCTTGATGTGGAGCTGCTGCTTTGTGATTATATTGCGCACAACCATTTTGAACAACTTATATCCGATTTTCAGCACATAACGAACGGCATGGCCGCAAGGTTGACTTGGTCCCATGTTACGCGTTACAACTTGCTAGCAACCAAAACAATGCAACAATTTTTTTTAAAGCAGAATATTACTTTAATTCAATCAAGACTACATGTAAAAAAAATATTAGAATGACCTTTTTTCAGAAAACCATTTTCAAACAATAGCATTTTCGGTAAGCCACTTACGTTTCAGCACAGTTATCAAGTATAACGCAGCGCGATAAAACGTCTAGAATTATTTAAAAAGAAAGAGGGAATGACCAAGGTAATATCAACCGATTTCTGCTATTAGGGGCAAAGCTCCTTAGGGGTAGGGTCTGTCCCTCCTCTGTAGTAGTAGTAGTAGTAGTAGTAGTAGTAGTAGTAGTAGTAGTAGTAGTAGTAGTAGTAGTAGTAGTAGGTAGGTACGTAGGTAGCCACGTGTAATGGAATGTACCCACTTCATGTGATAAAGATGACGATGACGCAGTATAGTGGAATGTACCCACTACACGTGATAACGATGAAGTAGAAGCGCGTTGCGTTATAGTGGAATGTACTCACTACACGTAATAAAGATGATGATGACGCAGTATAGTGGAAGGTACCCACTACACGTGATAACGATGACGATGAAGCTGATGACCATGAAGTATAAGCGCGTTCCAGACCACACATTCTCTTTCTGGCATGGATGAAAACGATCGAGCCTCGCCCACTCATCATCATTGACTTCGTGGATATGGCGTGATTTTTTTTTCACTTGAACTTGTTAGTAGCAATATCTTCCTGAACTTCCTGATTGTCATTTTTTTTCTTCTAAAGTTCTTGTATAAGTAAGAAAAAGTAATGAACTCATGAAAATCTTATATTACGTGTTCTTTGAAGGGAATAAGTATTGTGACCAAGAAAAGCACCGTTTTGCGCCGCCAAAACTTGTATCTACATTTTTTTTTCAGCCGAACAATTTTTCTTTTCACGAAACTAACCTCGTAACCACTGTTCTCCCTGCAATGACTGCGCCTACAGCAAATTTCATCAAAATCGGGAATTGCGAGCGGGACCTTGTGTTCGACATTATCTGGACACACCCTCTTGCGAAAGTGGCAGATTTTTTCGCTAATGCAACGCCGAAAATCTTTTTCGCATGATGGTAGAGGGATTCTTCGAAGTTAAGGAGGTCTACGGATCCAAACATATAGTTCAAGGGGAGCGGTAAATTAGCCTTCTCGGCGGTTGCTCATAGCCTCTTCCCTAGGATTCTTGATAAAAGGGGTCAAAAAGAGAGACGAACACAACTGGTTCCATCCACTGTTCTATTCTCTCTAATGCCGTTGTTCTTTTTAGCGCAAGAATAAAATACTATTCTCGGAGAGGAGTTTGCAACCAAACTGAAACCTTGTGACACCACAAACACGATAACTACAAAGACTTAATAACTAATGAATCGATGTATCTTAAGATAGAAATAGCAAGCATCGCATTGAATACATTTATTCTGCAAATATATTGCATACATACCTGAAAGCTTATCGTCTCGATATCTTGTGTCACATTTCGATAGAATTTAAAAGTATATTTGCCGAGCCATGGATGCCATCTAGGACATGAAGCTACTGATATTGTGGGAAGTAGAGGTAATACCTTAATTAGGAATATTTCAAACGCGATGAAGAAAGGAAATTGCACGTGATGGCCTTAACTATTTCGCATTGTTGAAAGGAAACTTGCACACGTCTTAAAAAAGTCGCAGTTGCTTCCTGAGGCGAAGCAATGAATGTGATAGCAAGATTTCAGAATGTAACAGGAACAACAAGTCAGCTCGATACTTGCCGCGCGCCGCTGGAGCACAAAGAAGAACGCTCGAAAATAACGCATAGGTATACACAGGACAAGCGTGAACTAACAACTGCCACAGTTGTTACGTCTTTGTGTTTGAACAACGCGCTGCATGTGTCCACAATGCAGAAGCTGACCCTGGTTAACATTTTCTTTTTTCTTTTAAACTGCGGCACGTGGAATTACCATCTGCGTGTCCTACCACGCGGTGGCGTCTGACGCAAAGTGAGCCCGGTGTTCTTCTTTCTTCTTCTACGCCATGAGTGGGTACAGAATGGAGCCACTTTTTCGTGCGCGTCTAAAAGGGCAGTTTTTCAAAGAAATTTAAAGAAAATGTAAGGGCGTTGTGTGATCGAAAACACGGTGAAGTTCCTCTGAGATCTGCCTCCCGCACCGGTAAATGGTGTATATAAGTAGCTCGCCGTTATAACGCCGGCACAAGCATGGCAATACTTCTCTTAACCACTTTTGATTGGGCAGCATCTTGGATGTTGTGGATCTGTTTTATTCAGTGCCGCATGTGGAATTGTTCAAAGTAGTGAAAGCTAGCATTGAAGACCTTGGCGTTTTGGCATTTGAGAGCTGTGCGGGTATCTCTGTTGACAATTTCGCGGCCCTTTAATTTTATTTGTGTTCGACGTTTGTGAAGCACGAAGGGCAGGTTTATGTTCAACGCAACGGGATATGTATCGGCTCGTGTGTAGCGCCCGTACTGTGCAATTTGTTTTTCATCTTTTGACAGAGTGTTGGGCTCGGGATCTTGACAATGCAAATGTGCGCAGGGTGTACAGATATGTGGACGACTTCTTGGTAGTTTTAAGTACTAAATAAGGTTTAACACCCATCAGCTCGGTGGACGAAATCTTAAAGAAATTTCGACAACATGCGAAAGGGAGGCTGTCCTTCACGCATGAGCTACCTACTAAGGAAAAAATACTGTTTTTAGATTTGAGCCTCACTCTGACGGAAGAGCACATCTGTTGGGCATACTGGCCTCGGTCGAGCAAATAGCTGATGCCCTATGATGCTGGCCAATCAAAAGTGGTTAAGAAGTATTGCTTTTATGTGCTTGGAAGGTGCTTTGGCCCAAGTCTTTGCCCCTACAGATTGCGGATGACAGCTTCCGAGCCCGCCAGCAAAAACTGGGTATCGCCTCGGTCTACAGCAGTGGCTGAATCCCTCCTTCAGTTTAAAAATTAAAGAAAGTGGTCAGCGGTTACCAGTTGTTGTCCCGTATGCCCATAAGGTCACACAACCTTAAAAAGGTAGGCCAACAAATACAAAGTACCCTGTGGTGATTTTCTGCGAAGAAATTGTCCGGAGCAGCCTTTCGCCCAGACTCAAGAGGGCCCGATGCCTGCCCCCACCGACAAGCTGCGTCTGCGAGCTCTGTGCGGCGGGAGGATGGCCTAGCGAGAGTCCGCTTCCACTCACTCATTGGAAGAGGTTTGCGAGACCGGCGCACGACTGAGTCTGTCGATCAAGAATAATCTTTTGGCTGCTACATGCACCGGCGCACGTAATGTGGCAAAAATTTGACGATATCACCATTCTAGGGAGAAGAGCAAAGGGTCGTTGAGCGAGGAGATGCTAGAAGCATACCTCCGAAAGAAAAAAGATATCTGCATTAGCGATACCTCAGTGTTTTGCGTTCAGCTGAATTTGATTTTTTTCGACGAGGTTTTTCTGATAGCACGTGGCTGTTATTGGTGTGAAGCAAGGCAGGGTGTGTAAGCTCTGCATGTGGCACATGATGGTGGTATATATTGAAAAAACGGATTTAGCAAGAATAAAAATTGTTGCGGTTGACAGCTGCTTTCCTTTTCGCCTTTCTTTTTCTTTTTTGGGTGGTTTGCGTCATCGAAAATTTTCTTGTAGCTGTGTTGTCTAGCGCTGCGGACTGCGGAGCGAGGGTTCGCTGGTTCTAATCCCCGGTCAGGTGCTTTAGAATTTTTTTCTACTGTTTTATTTTTGATTATGCCTTTTTATATATGCACATACATATACATATCCAGGCCTTGACGGCGACAGGCGACGGCAAAAATGAGCCGAGAGTATCCGTATAATTGCTATCGCAATAATACATATGAACAGTTACCGTGACATCACAAGCGTTTTGTTTCAGTAGCAACCCGCAGGCATGACAAGAAAACCGTTCACAACAAGTTCGTACGGCGGGCTAAGTAATTGCAAAGAACTGACATTTCGGCGTGTTGGAACCACTCATCATGATTAATTGCAAAGAGCTGTTCTGTGTGCTTGACGAAGAAGCTGCAAAAGATCGACAAGGGCACGAAAAATAATTTTGGTACTGGTTCATGTATGTTCTGAACAGGACGGAGCCAGTTAAAGTGACTCATTTCCACCAAACGGACACTAGCATTTAGGCATATTGCACGTCTATATTTTGCTGCAGATTCAACGCCTCATGGCTTATCAAGGTATCTCGGGTGTGGTTTCGTGCTAATACACTTCGGTGCAGAACACGCAAGGAAGACATAAAATTAGGAAAATATTGCATAGTTTTTAATAGTGATTCAATTCAACAACTTTTCATTATATCTCTTTTCGAAATTTTACGGTGGTAAAGGTGGACGAAATCCGAGGTTGACAATTAGCCAAGTAGTTTTGCAGCTCATCTGCAAACAGTATATGTGCCTCAGAAAAGCATGCGCCAAGATTTGTTAACTGGAAGCGATATGACAGTCACCTACCCAGAGTCACTACATTCTGGTCTGAGATGGACACTTTGTGCGCAGTGAAAAATATTAGAATATATTCAAAATTGGAAGCGTGAAAATTAGGTTGCTCGTGAAAATCAGGTTGAAGTGTTGGCAGTATGGATGCTGTGTCTTACAGCGAAAGCTGTGACGAGATCACAACAAGGGTGCCGTAGTTGTCAGCCGTCGCTTCCACCGGTGTCTGTAAGTGCTATCGCGCGAAATAAGAAAAAAATATTCAGGTGGGAACGGCGTTCGAACCTGGGTCCTCTCGGTGGCAGCGCGATATTCTACCACAGAGCCATGCCGGTGCTCGAATCTCCTGCGCAGAAAAACCCTATACAAGCGTTATGTCGGAAAAGAACCGCGTTAACATACGTATTATAGCATAGTACAAGAGTAAAATAACAACCATGCGTGACAGAATGTCAATTGTGTAAACAAGCATCACACAGTATGAATTTCGTAACGAGGGGGGCCGTTAAGTGCTCACAACCCATTACAAAGGGCTCAGGCATAATTCTTCATCGTCATCAGCCACCGCATCGATTTATGGCGTAGTGTGTACGGTGCAAGCGTACTGTATTACTAGCCCCAAGACAGTTCGCAACGGGTTCTAGAAATGTCACTCTTCCAGCTTTAGCTATGGTGGGGCTCCGCTTTCCGAGCAGGCCTGGCATTTTTTCTTCAACATTAAGGCTTCTCACCAGATTTCGAAGTGAAAATAGAGAGAAAAAAAAAATAAAAAAACCGCTTACCTTCAGAAGATCAAGCTCATTACGACCTCTGTACAGTGTGCCATCTAGAGTATGCGTACCCTCGGCAGAGGCGCAGGCCAACGAAAAAAGCATTACAATGAAACACCTCCACCATAATCCCCCCTGCAGAGTACTTCATGTTGAACGCAAACGAGCCGATGTACTCTCCTGAAAGAAGTGTTCTGCTAGAATAAAAAGGTGCGTCCACAGTATATATGCATACTTCGATCGCATCGGCAACATGCGTCACCGAACTTCCGGGCGTCATACGTTGGAAGAAACAAATGCTGCCCTAGGGGTGTCGTTTCTTTCAGGGCAGCAGTGAACAAATCATATTTATGTGGTTCTTATATTGTAATGATAGCGGTGAATGAACACCTACAAGGCGTTGCCCTGAGTGACTTTTGAACTTAACCTCGATTTGATACGCACGCTCAATCGGTTAGTCATGCGAAAAGCAAGCGTTTCAGAAAGAGGCCGCGCTTTCAGAAGCTGCACATCCAGCCATCTTATCGTGTCTCAGAAACAATTTGAATAATCAAAGCCCCTTCAGCAAAATTTTCACTGGAATAGGCTGCTGGTACCACGACATATCTTGTTGAAACTTAAGCAAACAACGAGAGGGAATTGTGTTTTCACACTGTTTATAGCTGTGTTCTCTGTCGTCCGGCAGACGTAAGGTACATCCTCGGCTACGCTGGAACCGAAGTTTTTAAGTGGGGGGTGACAGGATGCCATAACCTTTACGTCCTCCCTTTTAACCTTACGGACTTCTTTTCTTTGCCTCAGCTTCCTCTTCCTGAAGGACTTCGGTTCATTTTGTGCAACATATACTTTTATTTTTGTTGCAAAATGTGTTTCAGTCGTGAGACATGCGCACGGGGGGCTGTCTTTTAACAGTTTTATTTTAAAACCACCAAATGGACTCATATCCATTCATGTGCATATCATGAAAATAACGATCCGCATGTCGATTGCTTATTTCGAATTACATTTTCGTATGAACTGTTGTGGCGCTTGCGCAGTGACTACACTCTTGCGCAATATCTGCAAAAACTCTTTCGGGTATATAATTTTTGTGTATGGTTTAATAATATTTCAGCTAAGTACGGTGTGTGCGTGTTTGCATTTTAAAGTGCGATCTGTTATAAGTTGACCACAGTGCCGATTTCGGTGTTGCCGTTCTCTATGGGTATTCTGTGGCAGTTATTGCACAAAATAAAAACAACAGTTCAAGCCGGAATCGACCAAACAAATTTTCTGTGGAAGTCGACTGTTTTACTACCGAGCTATTTCACGTCTTCGAACTGCTTTAGGAAAATGTAATTTTCGGCCGTCCTCTCGGGCAAAGAGTTGTCACCTATGCAAATGGTTCACCATCATCATCAGCAGCAGCGGTATCAAGTATATCGCCTTCTGATCATGAGTCATACCATATCATTTGTATAAATGTGAGAGCTTTAAAGCTGTTCGAGTGATACACAGAGCTGTGCAGCAATTCATCGTTGCCTGTCTGGCAATAGCTTTTTATGTTCTTATGGTTGAATTTGGCAGAAAACAGTCACTATATTAAACCATCACCAGGTTTAATGAAGGTCTGAGCTGTTGACACTTTAAGAGCACATGATCTTTGAGGATGCCATCGGGCTGCTCGAAAATAAGAACATCCTGAATGATTCTCAACATCGTTTGCGTCATGGTTTTAGGACACAATCTTTGAGGATGTCACGGGGTTTCTCGAAAATAACAAAATCCTGAGTGATTCTCAGCATCGTTTGCATCATGGTTTTAGCACAATACCTCAACTAGCACAATTCCTCACATGACGTTTCATATGTTCTTCACTTTGGGCACCAAATTGATGCAATTTTCATTTACTCTTCAAATGCATTTGACAATGTTACACATACAAAACATTTGCATGATGTTCGTGCTGTATAAACAATGCTTTGGAGAGGACTGGATTGCTAGGTCGTTCAACTCCCAGCACATTTCGTCCTAATTTTCACACTCACCTGTAGTGAATGTGGCGTGCGGTTTTCCCCAGACTTCGGTCCTGCGGCTACTTTTGCTCTTACTCTGCATAAATGATTGCCCGAATTATGTTTCCGCGAAAGGCGCCTATACACTGATGAATATATTCTATATACTGTAAGCAATAGGAATGATGACAACATTTTATTTCATGATTATTTTACACAATTTTGCACAAGGTGCGACAAACTGCAACTGAATATAATCTTTGTTAGAACAATCACTAATTTCTTCTGTAAACGAACCTGTGCTTCTGTGTTCAATTACTCATTTAACGACTCCTCCCTGAAACGAGTGCCACATTACAGGTAACTAGGCCTAATATTCACAATCATGATGTCCTGCTCGATTAGTACTAAATATACATGCAATGGAGGCCTAAATAAATTGAGCCATTCCAATCGTACAATGAGAGAGGCTGCACGGGCATAAAAATTGCCGCTGTAACTCGCTCATGTGTTCCATTTTCGAATATGCCTGTCTCATATAGGACACTTTCAAGGTATCGTATATTTATGCATTGTAATCTGTACAAAGGAAACCCATTCGTCTCATTTTCCGACGTTGCGAGTACACATTGCACGCTCTTGTGACCTTGCAACGCTAGGACTACAACCCCTGTTGGAGCGCACAGTCACGAATGCCTGAAATCGCTGCAGATTCTCGTTGACGATCAAGTCTGCTCATTAACTAATGAATATCTCTTTCCCGCTTAAGTGTAACCCACCAGGACTACAACGTTACCGGTACGTACGAGGCTATTTAAGTTTAGTTTATTTCGGCACGCTAATGAAAAAAAAAGAATTTATAGTGTTCTGTAACTTGATCCATGCCTTTAAAGGCGTGTTGCATGAATGTATTATTAGTTCTTTTTTTAGAGTTGTTGTGTTATTGATCTTTTTCTGTCTTTCCTATGATGCAGTGATTTGTGTTCTGTTGTATACGCAATGTATTCAACCAAGTTCTGCGATATCCCAGTTGGGATACAGTGCATGAAAATAAAAAAAATACAAAGTAATTATGCAGGCGCTCTAAAACTAGCCCTATGTAGGATGTTGCCGTATACAGGCTGAGAAACTTTGGATCATAAGGAGCAGTGTGGTGATAGATTTGTTCAGGAGCCCGCTAACTCGTGTGCTTTCATAACTACGATTGCTTTCAGTGAACAGCTGCCATGACCCTCATTTCCCACAGCATACTCATAGCCTTATTTCGTGTTCGAGTTCTAGTAAAATAGTTTGTCGTCATCAGGATCAGCATTTTCAATCAAATTGTTAACGCAAACTAGTTCGCAGTGAACCAAGTGAACCTTGACTGTTTCTATTTATCTTTCTAGCTACCTACATCTCGGCGCTGTTGTGGTCGTCTCCTTAACTTGCAATTTGCCAAATTTGACATAAGAAGAAATTAGCGTATGACGAAATTGATTCACAGGTCATGGCATGAATAACGTGAATTTCCTGCTGCGTAAGATATGAAACAATTTACACTAGTCACGTGTGGCGCATGGGTCCATGAGTTCGAAGGTCGCTGTCACGATGTGCGCGGTACTTTAGTGTGGTGCATGGTGTTTAGTGGTGTGCGGTGTGCCGATGAAGACGACGACGAGACAGGAAAAGGCGGAGTCGGGTTATCGAAGTCAAACCAAGCCTTGGAAGAAGGAGGGGAGACGAGGAAGACGAGGCGGCATTCGGGCAGCGCATTCGAACGTAGCAGTCTCAGGCCGAAGCGCTCGTCGGGTCCAGGTCCCGAAGCCTACCGCTGCCTACCGACTGCACGGGCCTCACTCCCGTCTACTAGGTGTTCCAGCAGCCGGCGCCGGTCCGTTGTGCTCGGACCCGGGCGCATTCCAGACCCGGACCTATTACTGCCTGTCCGGGACGTGCTGGTCCCACCTCCACCCTGCTGCCCGCTCCGCTCCGACCGTCCGCTCCGACCCGTCTCTGCTGTCGGCGTGACATGCAACGCAACGACGCATCGACGCATCAGCCTTCGAGCGTCACACGGCGAAATCTTATGAACCTTGAGTAGTGCAGTGGGGTAATAGACATTAACGTGGGGTAATAGACATTAAGAGACTAGTGCGTCGGGTTGGTTGTCACGACAGCTGTTCGCTATTCTTGTTCATTGCGTCATTTTCACCATCACGCATTGTGACATAAAAGCATCATCACTCAAGTTGCAAATGTCTTCGTCCGTTGACAGCTCAGCACAAAACACCTGAGAGGGAAATGTTCGAGCTAGCAATTACGTCCATTTTACCTCCTCAAGCAAGATGCAAAGAAGTGTAATTATGGACACTAAGGTGGCCAAAACTTTACTCCTCATTGAAGGAAAGATTGATCATCCTACAGTTCATGATAAAGCAAAATTTAATGAAAGGTGACATTTGTGCTAAGTTGGACCACGACTGTGGCTTGTCTAATGCAGTTGCGGAAATGGTTCATCGCCGTCTTTTTATGGTGTGAAAAGATCGCAGAACAGCACAAATTCAGAAACAATGTGGCACTGTGTCACCTCGTGTTCCATTGTGCTGTCCCTGTCATATATTTTCTCATGGCATTCATGCCGCATGTTTTTAAGCGTTTGAAGTAGACAACGCCAGCACATATTACTGATTAACATGTCTTCCAGGATGAAAGAAAAAGGTAGACTAAAGTAGAAAATCCTCTAGTTATTTGTAAATAAAGGAAAACCAGTAAAAGTAAGTATTTACAAATAATTTTGCAATTTTAAAGTACAATGTAGTTTACATACATATGTTGTGTGTTCAATTTTAACAGCGCATGCTAAAATGTGTAGTTGCACATGACTTTATATTCAAAAGCAGACACGTGAAGTCACAAACATCATGTGCATAAGTATCATGCACCGTCATGCCCTCTGAACCCACAAGTACACAGGCAAGCTTTCCTCTGTTTGGTAGAACATATTAGGTAGATACGTGAGTGCAACATTCCATTACGTCGAAAAAATATGTAGTCTTCGGACGGAGAAACATCAGGATAAGCAGGGGCGCTGCAACAATCGACTCATGTCACCTCACTGTGAGTAAGCAATGTGCGCAATAAAAATGGCGTAAAAGGAGCTTTCCAAAGAAAAGCAGCATCGAAATTGGTGAACCTATAGCCCTCATATACATATCTAAATTACTGTGGCAAAAATGAGCTGGCCAATCTCAGAGAGTTCTTAAGCGAACAACTCATGTTGCTTTACTACGTGCATAGCATTAACTTACACCAAGCTTGGTAATATGAATTTCCAACCAACAAAGTTACAGCTACATTTCTGTCACCCAGAGAGGTTTATTGGTTTAATGAAATTATTCCGTGCCCCTATAGGTTCTCACAGTACAGGGTATTTGCTTAGTGACAATTTCTAGACAGATCTGCAATGCAATTTCTGCTACAGGGGCAGCAGAGTTTGCTTTTATAGGGTACTACGCAATGCTGTCCACAGTAATATGAAAGAAACGACTACCTCTTATTTACGAGAGCTCAGCTGATGAGCAATTGCTAGTGTTGACTTAAGCAACTGCATGCATACTAGTATATCATTATTCTATATCAAGGTAATTTCCAATTTTCAATGAATGTGTTCAGAGGCTTCAGTGTTACTGAAAGCAGCTGTATGCGAAAAAAGATACGCTGTTTTACCCTACGCACACAAGCTGTCACATGGCCTAAAAAAAATGTCGCTAAGCGCTACGTAGTGGACGGCGTCTTTTCCTCCCCAAAGAAGTTGTACGGCATGTGCGCCCGCGTGAACAAGTGCACACAGCCGAGTGGGTCGAAAGAAACGAACCGCGAATGTGGTACAAGACACATGTCCAAGTTTGTAGATTGCGACATAGGAATCATGTGTCAGATACCATTGTCGTGCGGCAGTTCTTACATTGGACAGAGTGGAAGATGCCTGAATGTTCGTTTGGGTGAACACAAGCGTTCATTAACACAAGATACGCATTCCCATTTACCAGACCATTGTCGGGAGTGCGGGTGTGCCCCACACTTTACTGATACCAAGGTTGTGTCCAGGCATAAAAAGCAGCTTGCCCGAGAAATTATAGAGGCCTTCCACATTAGAAGAAGCTATGAAAGATGCGTTAGCCAGCCATCGATAAAGCTTTGGGACAAGGAATACGAGGTTATGGTCAGCACGTGCGGCAACGCGACTAAAAACTCGTAATGCGCATGCTATGTTGCGGGGTGGCAGACAGGGATGCTTTTTTTGTTTTTCGTTTGGAGCACAAATCATGTGACTCGATGATACCTTTTTTTTACTTTTTCGTGTTTTTCGGAATAAAAATTTTGTTGTGAGTCAGCGCATCTCTCGTGCATTTCTTCTGTCCCTCGTCTCTATTTTGATTACTAATTACCTAATTACTCCGTGACATCGCTCACGCCGTTCGCGCCACTTTTGACGGCGTGTGTACGAAACAACTACCCGTTGCTTTGAATGCAGCCATTTTTACAAGAAAATGTTTTCATCCAGGGTTCACGAGAAATTCACACACGTAATTTGCATCACGGAAATCACGCTGGAAAAAGGGCGGGCGGGTACCTCGGAAATATATGAAAAAAACTCATTTACCGGACCGAAT
>JALIZH010015060.1:0-112184 GCA_030522465.1 Rhipicephalus appendiculatus
CAAGTGTAGAACGTGATTGCGTAATCGGGCCCCGTTGCGCATCGCCTTCTCAATTGCTAGCCTGGCTTCGGTTCTCGGTGCATGCCTCAGCAGTACCGTAAGGGAACTAACGAACGTGCGCGTAACATCGACCGTTTTCAAACTATACTAGAATGCCCGCTGCAAGTACAGTTGTTAAGTGACCACTACGCCAGAAGTTTTCCTTTTGTGAATCAGCGAAGAGCCCACTGCGCGTCCATAAGGCAAGACGGGAACCTACGCAGCTGCTCACTGTGTTGATGTTTTTGCAGCTGATGATGATTAAATATATCTGAGTGCTTTGTACCTGGGTGGACCTTCAAAACGCCCACTTATTGCAATTCGCATGGTTTGACGCATGACGTGATTCTACGTTTCTGCCACCCAATATTACATGCTTTAAGGAGACTCCTTCCACTACATGACATTCATATAATGTTTGTTTTTCCTAAACAGTTTCAAGTAGTAGCATGGCTCTGAGGCAGAGCACCTGCTTGCCACGCAGACGGCCTGGCTTCGATTGTCACTGGAACCGAAGATTTTTATAATTTATTTTTTTATTTCCTTCCACTACATGACATTTCGTTAGTGTTATTTTCCGAAGGAGTTTCAAGCAATAGGGTGGACCTGTGGAAGAACTCCGGCTTGCCACCTAGACGGCATGGGTTAGATTCTCACTTGAAGGGAAGATTTTTGTTATTTTATTTTGTTCGCATCTTTCTCAATTTTCGGTCATGGACAAGATGATTAGTTTTGGCTCCCAGCCCACGACCCCGAGACCGACGCCGACAGCAGTATTTCTTGGAAACGAGCTCTTTAACACTGTCGCGTTAAAAACAATCATGATCACGAACCGGCACTCGCCTTCTTTATTCTCTGTACATTGAAACTGTTTAAGCCACTACAAACCTGCACGCGCTGTCTTTATGAAACACCACGCGCTCTCATCATTCTCTCTAAAGTGAAGCTCATTCAGCTATCGGAAGGTTGTGCTCCGTAGTGAAAAACTCCCGAGGCAGATATGTGCCACAGGGATTGGGCTAGCCCCGCTACCGAGTCCAGCAGGTGCGAGCGTTAAACGAAAACTCTGCTCGGCGTAGTGGAGCACGCGGAAAAAAAGAGAGATAAAAATAGATAATAAATCGAGAAAGAGAAATCAAAGAGACAGAGAAAGAAAGAAACAGAAATAGAGAAAGTGAAAGAAGGAAATAAAGGAATAGAAAAAAAGTGAGAGAGAGAAAAAAAACGGCCAAGCTTGCACTACGTCACAGAATGTTTGAAAGAGCGAATATGGACGATTATGAAGTCTGACAAAAGCACCAATAACTTAGAAACAACCTAAGTAGCTACAGCAAAGCAACAACTGAGAAGCAACCTAGAAAACAGCATAGCTAAGAACTTAGCAGCTACCCTAGAAGCAGCCCAGCGTCACCTAACTAAAAGCCCAGCAACTACCTTGGAACAACCAAGCCATCACCTGTTTAAAAGCCTGGAAGCAATCTAGAAGTGCGTAGAAACAACCTAGAGTCACCTAGCTAAAGCCTAGCTACAACCTACAAGCAACCTGATTAGTTTTCAGAATCGTTCAGCTTCGTTGGTTCAAGCCTTCCTCGACTTCGTGCAAGTTTCGTCATTTTTTCTTACTGCGAAATACTTTAAACGCCCAGTATCCATAACGCTCCAATCACAGGTATCTAATATGATGTCTTGTTCTACCTTCGCCTCATTTTACTAAATTGAGAAGGAGGAGGCATAGTTTTTGTTTGACAAACCGTATCCCCTACTTCGTATATCGCGACCTGCCTCGATAGAGGTGTGGTTATGGTGCCCGACCGTTGACCCGAAGGTCGCCGTATTGAATACCGGTCGTGGCGGCCGCGATTCCATGCAAGCGAAATGCTAGATGCTTTAGAGAAGAGATGCTAAAGAACGTCACGTGGTGGAAATTTTCGGAGCCTCTCAATATACGGCGACACATATATAATCATATCGCCGTTTCGTAACATGAGACCCAAAAAAATATTACATTATTCCAGTTTTGCGTAGGTGTCTCGCAAAAAAATTGTGCGTCGATTGCTCAGCAGTGCCTGCCGTGACGCCTTCCCAGCAGCAGCGCGCTAACGTCTTCCTCTTAAGCGTTGTAGATAGGGTATGCTTCAACATAACCTGCCTGCCTTTTTTGTGGCTTCTTCCTCTTTATGCACACTTAACAAAAAATCAAAGAAACTCAGTTTAAAACATGTCCTGGTGAACAAAAAACTAGGTCTTCCGCCTGGGGTAACCACGACGCCTCTTTATTCTGAGATATATTTAGTATTCAATTATCCTACGCAAGGCAACGGAACCAAAGGCGCCAAAAAAATATCCCACAATTTCATTGTTCAACGGTTCCAGTGAACTTTTTTTTACCCACGCACGTTTCCCAATATTGCTCTGTGTACATAATGCTGAAGAAATGAGGATCTCAAAGGAAAGGTAAAACGGGCCGATTTCATTTTTCCTTGCGAAAAATGAATTCGCTCTTTAATTTTTTTTTGTCCCTGAGAAACATGGCTGTGTCGCTTGCACAATTCTGACCTTCGGCGTTTTGCTGTCGTTAAAAAGTTTTCTGTGCACGTACCTTTCGTGCGCTCAAGCAGGTGGTAAAGTAGAATTAAAACTTCAGGATAAAGCAGCGCGGTGGTTATATAACACTATTATAACGTGTGAGCGGCTTGAAAGCTGACGAAAATTTGAGAACAGCAAGACAATTAGAGCTATGCATTTTCCTGCTGTAGTGCCTTAACTTTATTATTTTTTAAAAGGGCTCCTAAACAAGGTCTGAAAATACAAAAAAAAAAAGAAAAAACACAAATGGCGCTGCTTGGACAAAGTCGTGCAAGACTGCGTCACAGCAGAGCCGGTGGGCCCCTAGCTGGTCCTGGTTTGGCCGGGATTTTACTCTCTCCCCTCCTTCCAAATCGCTTTGCATGCTCGGTTTTTGTTTACTCTGTTGATTTCTGTCTCTATCTTTGTCTATATATACTCTTTCTCGCTCTTTCTATCTTCCTTGTTGTTCTTGCTTTCCCTCTCTCTCTCTGTTTTTCCATTTTATGCTTTACTCTCCCTCCTACTTTTAGATGTGAAGCATCTTATGGCGAAGCTTAATCCGGTGGTGGTGTGCCGCTTGGCCACCCTTACTGAGCATGCGCAAACCCTTTAAAAAAATAAAAATAAAAAAACCTCCTCCCCCCTCTCTCTCCTCAAGGCGTCCCTCCCCGCGACAACCACACCGTCACAGCGCATGCGCCTCCCCCCTCTCTCCCCTCCTACGCTCCCCCCTCTCTCCTCAAGGCATCCCTGCCAGCGGCGTCCGCACTCCCACTGCGCATGCGCGTCCCCCCTCTCTCTCCTCTCCTACGCTCCCCCCTCTCCTCTAGGCATCCCTGCCCGCGGCGTACACACTCCCACTGCACATGCGCGTCCCCCCCCCCCCCCTCTCTCGCCTCGCGACGCCGACGCAGGCAGCGTCTGCTAGCGGGTTTCTTGGTTGAAAAAAACCGACTGCTCGCGCTGCACAACCGTTCACTGGCCACCCCGTATATATGGCACTGGATCTTGACCTGCAAGGTGGTGCCGGTGGGAGATTTCTCCTGTGCGTTGTTGAACAATAAAAATTCGCAGCGTTCGCGTTAACTAAAAGCGGACTGCGGGTCTCTGTGTCCAGTCGGAGTCTTCTGTCTCTCATTGCCCATTAGCAGCGATTGGCATGTTCCAGTAGGAAACACCGCTCCATCACTGCGTGCTTTGCGCCTCCCCAGTTTTCTCTCCTGCGCAACGCTGCGATGAGCGCCAGCGTCAACGCTGCGCCGCCGCCAGTGTGAGCGTTAGCGCCCGCTGCTTCGCATCTACACATGGTTCCCTTTAGCGGGAGATGGTGTAATTTTTTCTCCTTCTCATCCACACAACTCCGCTCAGCCTGAATTCCCTTTCTCACAACCTTGTTATACTATACCACACAACGCCATGCTGTGCTTTACTAGTGTGCCTGGACAGCCGGACCACACTTCTTACAAGGCCTTTAGTATTTCGCTTACATCGAAATGCTGCTGCTGGTTGTTATGGATTCAATCTTACGACCTTCCGGTCAACAGTCGAGCAACATAACTACTAGAACACCGGGGCGGGACTGTGGTCTTGAAAGATGTGGCCTGGGCACAGCGAATACAGAACTAAATGGACGTGAGTTTGGTTTTTTTAAAAAATGGTTGATCCTTTGTTCATAGGAGTCAGTATAACACGGCAGTGGCCCGTGTCTTCACACAAGTAGTTCATTGTTTATTCAAAATCAATGTTCGAGGGCTTCCACAATGTCAATTGGTATTTGGCAGCTGTAGCATTGTTTGATGTGGATGCATCGCCGTTGAAGCTTAGTGGTACATATGCATCCCGACGACTAGCGTCCATGATCATGATTAAGCCCTTGTGCTAGCCGAAGTAGTCTATACATTGGAAACAGCATATGCGAACATTGGACACAGCGTATAGTCACAACGTTGGCGGATTAATTCGATGGATGCGAAGTGCTAGAAACCCGTCTACTGTACGATGTCAGTGCACGTCAAAGAGCAGCAGATGGTCAAACGTTTTGGAGGCCTCCACTACGCCGTGCCCCATAATCATCTCGTGGTTATGGCAACTAAATCCCCAGATATTAAGGTATTGTAGCATGCTCACGTCCGTCCGTCCGTCCGTCCGTCCGTCCGTCCGTCCGGGTCCGTTCGTCCGTCCGAGTCCGTTCGTCCATCTGTCCGTCCATCCGTCCGTCCATCCGTCCGTCCATCCGTCCGTCCATCCGTCCGTCCATCTGTGTCCGTCCGAGCCCTGGCACGGTGCCAGGTGTCCGCCGGGGCGAACAAACGGACGCCGGTCGCATAGGACTTTACAGCGCTCGCGCTTTGCTTGCGTAGCGCCGCTGTGCCCAGCGTTTCCAATCATACAAGGAGGGACACGCGCACATTGCGTTCCATTCTGAGTGACCCCGTTTCAATGAACACAGGCGTTTGCGGAACACACTTTAAAATTTACAAAGTGTTCGTCAATTTAAGCGCTGGAACGCGGGTGGCGTCTGCACGATGCGCAAAGCGCTAGAATATACGAACGCATGCGAACCGCGGCAGATTAGTCTCGCGTCTGGCTGCGATTCGCGGTAAAAAAAATTTTAAAAAAGAAAACACGTACACATTCCGTTTCTGTGCCATCCCACTGAGAGTGTAAAAGAAAAATCACAGCATATCCACGGGGTGAATGATGATGAGTGGGCGAAGCTCCGATGACGATCTCGAACGATCTACACATCCGGTATCCGATTAAACGGTATCTGCGGCGGCGTTGACGCTGGCGCTCACCGCGACGTTGCACAGGAGGGAAAACTGGGGAGGCGCAAAGCACGCAGTGATGGACCGGTGTTTCCTACTGGAACATGCCAATCGCTGCTAATGGGCACTGAGAGACAGAAGACTCCGATTGGACACAGAGATCCGCAGTCCGCTTTTAGTTAACGCGCACGCTACGAATTTTCATTGTTCAACAACTCACAGGAGAAATCTCCCACCGGCACTACCTTGGAGGTCAAGATCCAGTGCCTATATCGCGGTAAAAAAATAAAAAAAAAAGAAAACACGTACACATTCCGTTTCTGTGCCATCCCACTGAGAGTGTAGAAGAAAAAAGACATGGCATATAGTCGAACGGCCACAAGCTTTCGCCGAACACTTTGGAATTTACAAAGTATCCTTCAATTTTTTACGATGCTATAGAACTGTAGACAATTTGTTTACGATACTTGTAACGATCATGTTCAGAAAACAACAACAACCTTAAATTCAGTCAGGCGAAAAAGGAAGTCTATCTGTGAAACGCTGATTCTCTAACCACTGTTACTACAAATATTGCTTCGTCTAGAGAACAGCATTAGAAGAACTATGATTTCAGCCAGTATACACCATGTCAGTTATACTACAGTTTATAACCACGTACTTGCATACTGTATTCAAGTCGCTTTTTCAGATTTACATGATGTACTTCGCATAATGACGGCATACTACCGAATAGAACTTTAATTGTTAATGCAGTGTTTACCTATCACCTAAGAAGAGCCTGTCTTCCAAGGAGCTTCATTATCAAATCAAATCAAATAAAAACGTTTATTTCGCCAGAAAATTCTGGAAGGTCGCCAGGGCTAAAAGCTGCTCTAGGCAGCTTGACTTGGTCCCTGAAGACCCTTCGATCGGCTGCAGACGAGGTTCAAAGTAAAAATGTGCTAATGTTGACAGTATACAAATAACCTAATCTTCCACCTATTCGATCTGTGATCGCTTGGTTGCTTTTCAAATCCTTGCGTGCGCTTGTACGCTGAGATAACAATGGAAATTCGCTTGTTGTCTACGAAATGAGATCGTTTCCGGAAATACGTACAGAAGCGCAGCGTGTGAGGTACAAACTTCTCCTCCCGAAGCATGTGAACTTGTTGGAGAGCCCGGTAACAACCGTGCATAACAATCTAGGCACACGTGAGACGATGCTGGAGTATTGCCCCAACCGAGACTTGGGTCGATATTCTTTCGAAGACGAGAACAGCTTGATGGAGCATGTGGCGAAATCTTCCGCTTCGTTCTTTGTCGAGAAGAGCGTTCTGTGTGCGCTCGCCATCAATGACGAATAATTGATGACGCAGCTGGGCGAGACTTATGCACAAGTTTTAGAAAAGTTGCTGTTGGTGAGGTCGAGTACGTCTTGAACAAATTAAGTGCCATGAGGGCGCCAACAATGAGAGGAATGTGGTTCTGAGTATATTTTGAGTCGTGCTTTGTGAAGATATTTTTGGTGGGACTGAACTCGCACATTGTCTATATTGACCATTGCAAAAGGAAATGTTTTGAAAGTACAAGGCCTAGAAGCCAACACAGTTGTGGGTCAGCAAATTCGTAGTTATGATTGTTAAGGGAGGACAAGAAAACGTTTCAGAATGAAACGTTATCATAATAAAGAGGCAGTGATATCCGGCTTGTTTCTGTTGTATGTTAATGAATATACATCGCGCGGGCTTATACTACGTACTGCATCAAAGCACGTACTGCATCAAGAGGAGAGGAGAGGGTAGTGCATAGCATAGCGCCACTTTCCTAATTAGGGGGTCCACAGAAAGAATGAAGAGCATCGGAGCAATTACGGATTTCCTTCTCGCATTGCTGATGGATTGTGGTCCACGAAAGTGCTGCTAAAGTGAGATATCTGTTCACCCTCCTTATTTATCTGGGTATCTTGGCAGTTTTCAACACGACAGTTAATTATAACCTCCGGCTCAGCTAACGGGAGACACATATCCTTAGTACTCGCTAAACGTTCTATACATGTTTTAGTCAAACATCGACCGAAGTTTAGAGGACGCTTAAGCGTCGCCTTTAAAATGGTGCTCTGCAACACTTTTTGACCATGGAAAGAAAATGCTGCCGACAGGTATACTCGCAGACATATATATATCAAAACGTTTATTGGGGAAAAAAAAAAGAGAACGGGGAGCGGGTGGGTGGGGCCCCTATTCCAGGGCTCCATTGGCTTGAGCGGCCCGCTGCGCCTGGTCGAGGAGCGCTAGTTGCACCCCCCAGATCCGCGCTGGCGAGCAAAGTCTCCCACTGCTCCCTTCCGGAAATTTTGCCGGCTATTTGCGGAGAGTCCACCACACCCTGGTCTATCTGGGCGGGACTCTTATGACTGGCGCCGTATACAAACACACACATATCCCAATCTTTCGTTGAAACATGCCATTCACCCCACAATGTACAGCGATAGCTGTCCGTGGTGCGGAGGCAGGCCCACTCTCCCCCCACATAACGTGGGATTGCCAATACTCGCAGACAACTTTTCTTGCCAATGAAGGCAAGGCTACGGGGGCGGAGCTTCTGCACATGTAACTTTACGCGAAGTGTTCTGGTATGGCCCGCGTTTCGCACCTCCCTGGAAAGTGATGGCTCCGCGGAATCAGCGTTTCACATCGACACAGAAGGCGCTTAGCCTTTAAGCTACTCGTAAAAGGCACGACTTTCTCACGTGTCGAAAAACGAAAAATGACAACGTATAACGTAAACCAAGTTTAAATATTTTAGTGGTGTGCGATCCATCCTGTCTCTAATAGCTAATTATAGAAAATAAAGGAGCAGTTTTCATATCTCACGTAGCAAATACGGTAACAATTGTGGGACTACATTCATTAGGGCTAGGAAACGCGTGATTTGGCTCCGTAGCCTTCCCGTCATTGCCAAGAAAAATTGTCTGCGAGTATAGTCGAGGCTACTGCGAACGTGTGAGCCAAGCCTTATTGGGCAGCACGGGGCATGGAAAGTCACCAAGCAATCTCTCCCTTTTCTGGGAAAAAAAACATGCCATTTGCTCAATTTTTACTCAGTAATAGAGCACATGATTGGTGTAATAATTTGGGAAGTAGCAGTCAAATACTGCGCCAGGGTGGCCAATCCTTCTCAGGTGAGGGAGTGCATTAGTCAAACAGATGATGATGATGATGAAAGCACATGAACACGACACGGCCATTGGCTGACTTGAGCATCGTGAGCTGTATACTTACAGCGGCTATCGCGAGGCGCCTCGACGTGACGGCGGTGCGCTCTATAGTGTTAAATTACGCATTTATGTGAGCCGCTCCTTTAAAGGAGTACTGACACGAATTTTAAATATTTTCGGGTTGTTGCTCTAAATAAAAAGGTGAGTGTCGATAACCCCAAAAAGAGTGTCGCGGTGCATGGGAATGCATCGAATATATTTTTATTACCGCTACCTTAAAACAGCAATTTCGGTTTCGGTATCGAGAGGGTGGCTTCGCAGTGACGTATCAAGTCTGCTCTGACGTCACGGGAAGACTGCAACTCGCGACATACTAGTAACAGTTGCCTGTTTGCTGTCAGTCGCACGTGGTTCACGTAAACAACGATGAGTACATTGTCGTCCAGTGACTTTGACAGCGATTTCTGCGACTTAGGCTGCATGCAGGACGCAAATTTCGCGAACCCACTGAGCTGTGTTGATTTGTCATGATAATGTCCATTGCGGTGGGGCTGGCTTGCAGATGCTGGGCGACGAACTTTAAAATCAATGTATAATATTTTGTACGCGTTGTGTGGCTCCGGTGTGTGGAGAGCGATGACAGTGCACACTATGTAAACGATAGAGTTCCCTTTTGGGGTGCCTCAGAATCGTGTCAGTACTCCTTTAAAAAAAGAAACCAAAAAACGCTGCAAGCACACCGTACAAATGCTTAACCAGCGAGACTGAAACGTTCGACCCCGGTGTTTAACACAAGCATGGATGTATCCAAGTGTCTTCTGTTGTCACATTTCTTCTCTATATCGACACATTTAAGAAAGTGTGCTTCAAGCTTTGCGTTTGGTGATGTTAGTTTAATGACATTACGAACACGTGAAGCATATTACGGGTGTCTATTCGTGCTGCAGCGGGTATCATACCTAACTATACATATATGCTGACAAAACTGCGCTACATATCAGCTTACCGCTTCTGGTGTTGGTAATACCTAGGTTGCTGTTGGCGTGGTTACGCAACTGTAAACAACTGGTTATATAAACCATATGCGACTGTTCAACTTATGTTTGTGCGTACAACGATAGTACATATCTCTGCGTCATTTCTTAATGTTTCGCACAATAAAGCTACACCACAGTCACCTTCACTCCGCATGCTTCGCATAACATCGATTCCTGTGGCACGTGACATCTGCCGAATTTCTTTTTTTGTTTTAGATTTCTTCCCTTTGACTCATTTTCATACTTCGATACATTTCATGATGCAGGATGACAGCTCAAGCAAGAAACAGTTTTTTAAGCAAAAGCCTTCCACGTGCTCTTGTGAACTTTTCTTTATGTCGACTACATATGAATAATAAAGAAAATCTGTTGAAGTTTGCACTCGTCTTGTTAAAAAACTGTGTCTTTGTCGTTTGCGAGTCTCCCTACTGTAAGCGCATCGCCAAGACAAGTACTACCCCACCACGTCCGAAACATGTTCACTCACAGTAGCCTTTTGGTGCTCGCATTTGGCCAAATGTTCCTATAGAAAGGACATCTTTTCGTGCAGGCCACACAATCGCAACCCTTAGGTACATCTGCGCCTTTCCTTGACGACGGCGTTAAATGGATGTATGCGTGCTTCCATTAGCAGCTCTTCAATTTACGAAGACTCGTTACACGTGTGGTGAGCAGCCTGATTAAAACGGCATTGTCTACCGCTCGCACTGCGCCGTTGGTCACTACTTGTTTGTAGCCCATCTCTGAGAGGTGCTTACAAACACTTGCGCCACTAGTTCCGCTTCGCACTGCCAGCAATTACTGCTGCTTCCTTGATCGCTTTTCAGGATGTGTGCTAAAGCACCGATGATTGCCACATTAGAAACGGTCCCTAAGGAGATTACTCTGTTTGAAGCAGCAGGATACATGAGCAGGCGAAGTGAAATATAATTTCGTGAAAGGGAACTTGCATTTAGAAAGTTTTGGTGTCTACGTCTCGCTAATGAGATGTGCCCTCCTCAAGACATCTTTAGCTAAAGAAGCCGAAGTAATCATTTGCTGTTTTTTTAGTGACTGCAGCAGACCCGATAATTCTGCAATGTATACATATTTTGTTCACACATATTTCCATTTTAGCAGCAAAGCTGCTTATTCTAGCCGTAATTTGTGTGGTCTATCACAAAAAAAAAGCGTCATCTTAAATTGGTATGTCATCCCCAAATTTCGTCAATACCACTAGACACCACGGGTTAAAATTGAAAACGCAACAGTTAGCCCAACAAACGGTAATGTACCAAACAAATTTGTGTGGTTTTTCAGAAAATTATCATCATCATAAATGGGTATCTGCTGCAGAAGTTGGGTAAAAACACTACTTACAAGTTCCACTATTAAGGAAGAAGGAAGAAAGCAAGAGTTAGGCCAACAAATGGCTGTAAAGCGGCAGCGTTGAGCTGAATACTCAAAGTACGCACAACAACCGCCCCTCCCCCCTCCCACCGTACAACTTGAGGTCCCCGAAGCGATGGAAGGCCTAAGGCAAGAACTACGTTCCCGTGTCGTGTCTGTGAGTGTTTGTGGTTTAACTCGAACCTCTCTGCCCTGAGAATCAACGTAGAAACAGCCTGCATCACCTAGCTAAAGCCCAAAAGCTACCGTAGGCCCGAATGCACAAACCAACCTTGGCCTTACCACGTTTTCCTCAAGTTTTTGTACTCTATACATGCGTTATAAGGCCTCAAAAATGGTAACAGGGTTCAAGATAACAAGATTGGTTCATGAATACTGGCCTACTTTGTTCATCAAGCTCAGTAAAGGCTTAAGAGCGATGAGGAAAACTCGATGTAAGCATGAAATTGGTTTGTGAATATGGGCCCTAGAAACAACCAAATTGGCCTTCAGAATCGTCCAGTTTCGCTGTTTCAAGGCTTGCATGGCTTAATTCAAGCTTCGCCAATGTTTTAACAGCAGAGCTGCTCTACGGCTGATCCTGACGACGGATAAGCGTTCGCGTAGCATGTCATGGTCTGGTTCCCAAATGCATCCATAAAAGACGCAACTGCCTAGGTCACAATCGCAGCGTATCCGCACAGTGAAACGGGGAAGGGCGGCTTGAGCGCAAACAGGGCCTAAAGTCAAGGCAGCAGGGACGGCTGGACGATCTACCCATGCATGTAACGTAATCACAGACACACAGACAAAATCCCAGAGCATCACATAAAAATCGCTGAAACATCGCAGAAAAGTGTGATATCTTTAACTCTATTGTACGAAGAAATTGTGATTTTTTCTTAAACTTCAATTCATTTTATTTTCTTCACAATGAAACACTACAGTTTTGAACGTCAACATTGTGTGTAATGAGCCCTGTAATTATTTTATTCTCAACGTGATTCTATGGTTTTGCTTCTGGCTGTCAGATATGAAAGTCCGTGGTGGAGTCCTCGTCAGAAGATATAGGAGCCTCCTTTTGCCTTATCTCGTGATCATGCATCACATTGTAAATCTATATCTGAAATAAACAGTTGCAATAAACAATTGAAGTTGATGTCCGCTTTGCTTCCTCGGCCTATTCGTCTTTTCGATTAATTTGGTTGTGTCTGAAGTTAACGAAAGGTTCTGTCGGAAGTTGACCAAAGGCATAAATACATCACGGTGGTCATAAACATGTTAGGAGTACAAAGTAACAGTGATAGAGTAACAGTTAGTTAAGGCAGAAAAGTAACTCCGTTACAGTTACATTTACAGAGTTGAAAAAGAACTACTTACAGTTACCGTTACTCGGAAAAAAGTAACGTGGTTACTTTACTGTTTCTGTATCAAACAAAGTAATAGATCACAAACCAAAAGACAGAATTTACCAAGGCATGCGGTTAGTGCACGTTGTAAATAAAACCATACACGTAGAAAACATACATGGAGACACACTGAAGCTCAAGATCAGGAATTTCTGTGTACGCCTCATTTTGTTGCGCCTACTTTTTGTGCTCACGCGCCCTTAGTTTTCGGCGAACTTAGTTACATGCCAACTTTGAGAAACAAGTTATCCTAAGTTAGGATAAGTTGTTTCTCAAAGTTGGCATTCAAGAGCCTTCCCGAGAGTATTTGAGATGGCGGCAAGCCCGCAGGATATAGGTGCCCCATCGATCTCGGTTTCACGGAGGGATCCAGCCTTTCTAAAGCCGCGAGTGAGTGTCGGACACTGACGACTCCAGCAATACAAAAATTCCGTTATCTATCACTTTTTTTTAGGCGAGAGACAAACCAATAGCAAGAACTCCTCGGCAGACATTCCTAATCCTGTCATTCCCGTAATACCACATGGAACAGCGGCACATATGCCAAATATCTAATCAAGATGTTTCACCCATGCGAAGGGAGTGAGCCGGCATCGATGAACGAGGTGAATATTTCGCTGCCCATTAGTCCTGTGCACCGGCCTCATTTCTTCTCCCGAATTCTTATTGGTGCTTCGTTGTCGGTGAGCCCGCCTGCGGTGGTCTCTGTCTACAAGGGTAGGCCAGCTTGCTCTTCGCCGGACCTCTAACTGCCAGTTTCTATTACGGCGGATAGCACTTATGTGGACACTCTCGACGGGATTTTACCGTCGGCATCGTAGTTGCCGTAGCCATTTTCTTCGGTATAAAGTCTAAATCAACAACATCACCCCGCGCTTCGTAAGTTCCACCCGTGAGATATAGCTCGCGAGCGCTGACTACAAAAGCGGCCGAAGCAGAGATGAAACGAGCCGGCCATCTCCGTCGCACCGAGGGCGCATGCGACAAAATCACCCCTCGAGAGAAGGCCTGCCGTGGATCGACGCCCCGCCCGTCTTTCGTCGCGCCAAGGAGCATGAAGAAAGGAGGGGGAGGGGAGTCTGCTTCGCTCGAGCAGCAACTGCGAATTTAGATGATAAGTGAATGGTCACTAGCGCATGCGCTTGTGCTATCTCGGCAGACATCAGCTAACGGTCGGCTTACTTCGCGTTGAGACGACAGGCAGCACAAAAGCTCCTTCTATCCCAGGGGCGGCCGTAATCCTATACAAAGCGTTTTGTAGACTTACGTGAGATCGGTTACAAGTGCGTTAGCTGCCAGTCTTACTTCGTATAACATGGTTTTGTTGCTGTCGCATTCATTGCTTCACCCTTCAGAAAAACTGTATTTCCTTTCTTGTTTTCGCTCGACTAAAGACCAAGATTTAAGAGCTCACCTGAAAGACCGACCTCCAACCGCGGCCTTCTGCAGGGAAGGTCACTCTTTTAGCGACCTCATCAAGTAAACTGTGATGGGAGCCGTGTTGCGCAAAGGTGAAATGGGGAGGGGATATTGAAAAAAAAATAAGAAAGTCGGAAAAAGTGGGAAGTGTAATCTATGCGTAAGCTTTTAACGAGTGTTGCTGTTGTATATCTGTTTAACAAAAAGGAAATAACTGTAACGGCATTTGGAGTTACGGCTTCTGCTTAGAAAAGCACCATTGCTATAGCCAGAATTTCCTCTAATTTAAAAGTGATTAATTACAGTTATAAGCTCCCTGAAAAGTAACCAGTTACGGGTAACGTGTTATTAACAACTATGTACTCTGCCTAAGATTGCACCAGGGCACACGAATTTCCACTTGAGAGTGCCACAAGCATACAACTAATTATTAAGGTCTCGTCTAGGTTCTTTGAGTTAAGTATTGAAAACTAGGCGAGTCGGTGCTCCATATTTAAACTGCGATGCGCGAGAGATGGGGGATGGAGGTCAGATCCCGCCCGTGTCGATCGTTGATGCCTTCGCCTCTTGTCTGGCGCACATTTACAGCGAAAGCTGTTATGACAACGCATCAAGAGTGCCGTAGATGTCCGCCGCCGTGGCCGCTGGTGTACGTAACCGCTATCGCGCGAAATAAGAGAAAAATATCCAGCATCGGAGGGGGCGGGATCCCGGGTCTAGGGCGTGACAGTCGAGTGTTCTACCAGAGAGTCACGCCGGTGCTTGAAACTCCTTCGCCAAAAGACACTATACAGCTGTTATGTCGGGCAGAGGATCGCGTTAATATATGTTCTATAGCGTGGCAGAAGAATAAATTGACAACCTGGCGTCACACAAGGTGATTTGAGCAAAGAGTGTCTGGTTTAAAGATGTCGAACCACTATAAAGTACTCATCCGTAATTCTTCGTTGTCTTAAGCCACATGCAGCACACCAAGTGAACATAATGTCTTACACCCATGTAACGGATACCTCGCTTATCCGCAAAAAGACAAAGAAACACATCATGGGTGATTCCCTACTTGATTAAAATGTGGCGATTTTTTCCAAAAGAGCCGTATGCAGAAACCAAAACTATAGACTGAATTTCACGGGAACGTAAAGAGCGCCTAGGTAACTTCAACTTCTAAGACAGTTGGAATTAAAATGGGGCAATTCCTGATTGTAACGTGAACACAAAAATACCGTTTCTAATCAAACTGAGCCACATTCATGAAACCAGCGCCGCGTCAACAATCGTGACCAAAACAACAAACATGGTCTCATCAAATGTATTTCCTTTGTGTCCTAGTTGCTTTGCTATCGCGTTTAAGCTCCGCGATTAGTTTTTTTTAGGGCGAGTTGGCAAGTGCTGAAGGATATGATGTTGTTGGGCAAAACTCAAATATAAAGAGTAAGAGGCTGACTTTCCGACTTCTATTTGCTTCGTAGTGTTTCTTTTCGAGTTTAGCGCTAGAGTGTCGTGTCCTTGTTTCGCTCCAAGATAGCATATTTAAAATAAAATACATATCAAATGAAGGCATTGGGCACCGATCTATTTCTTGAAGAAGAAGAAGTGATCCGAAACGGCACGGCATGAAACGAGCTCAGTAGAAGCAGAAGAGCTGCAGCACTTTTAGAGGTCTTCAATAGATGTCAAGAACAAGAAAACACTGCCGATAGCCCAGAACACTGCGCCTTTTTCCCGGAACGACCACTCGCTCTTCAAGTCTACTCAACGCCATTACGCCCTTCGGAAGCACATGAATTCATCATCATCATCATCATAAGCCTATATTTACGCCCACTGCGCAAAGGCCTTTCCCATGTTTCGCCAATCAACCCGGTCCTGTGCTTTCTGCTGCCACGTTATACCTGCAAACTTCTTGATCTCATCTACCCGCCTAATTTTCTGTCTCCCCCCTCACGCGTTTGCCATCTCTTGGAATCCAGTCAGTTACCCTTAATGGCCAGCGGTTATCCTGCCGACGTGCTACGTGCCCGGCCCATATCCATTTCTTCTTCTTGATTTCAACTATGATATCCTTAACCCCCGTTTCTTCCCTGACCCACTGCGCTCTCTTCCTGTCTCTTAAGGTTACACCTATTATTTTCCTTTCCATCACATGAATTATGTTAATTTTATTCCAAAATATTGCTATACCGTACTTTCGAATAGTTTCACTTCTTTGACGAGCCAATTCAAGCCCAAATGAAATGTTTCAGTCTATAAGAGCCATGTACAAATTTTTAGTGCTGAATACCGACGATAATGGGCTATATAGATTTTAGCCGCAATGTATATTTCAGGTACTTATAGTACAGGAACACACTGGCAAAAAATTGTTGGAGCAAGCCCCACCATACCGTCAGTAGCAAAAAAGTGCGTTTTTCTCAGTTTCAGTTTTCCAGAGAGGCTACACCAACGGCGCTCGAAAATCATGGGCCTACGTTTTTGTTTTTTACATCTTTTTTCTCACTGCGCACGCTTCCTCTGCACAAATTCGATGCGTGCCCATGCAAGGAAGTCTGAAAGTGGCCTTGCGAAATTAGTTTGTTTTTTTAAAGCGTAGACACGAAGGAGGCACTTGCTTTTAGTTGAGCGCAGCAACTCGGCGTCTCTGGCCTAATTACCGCGCACTATATCACGGCACGCTTCAAAGAACTTGGCAACCTTTCTTTTTATTGATTCACTGAACGCAGGCTCTACTGTACTTTCATGACAAAAGAGATTGCCGGCCCAAGGGGACACGAGCGGGGTATTCTTCACCAGTAAACCTAACCAATTTTTATTAGTAAGTTCTGCACCGTCATTTTTTTATCTCCGCACAAAGTTGGAACAGGTCAGCCGTGCGATAATTACGCGGGATAGATCTTATGATCGAATGTTCTAGGTGATAAACGTCTTCAATAAAGAAAAAGAATAAGCAGTGGTAAATCGACCTTCACCAGCCTGATCACAGTAAAGTGAACCAAAACAATCATTCCGGACAGCATTATTCTTTGCGGTAAAGGTGCAGATGTCCATACATGTGAAAAGTGTAAAGACACGTGCGTTATTTCGAGAACTAGCTTGTGTTTAATTAGGATCTCAAAAGACATTAAGTAAACAAGCTGTTTCTGGATTTATTCAAAGTCAGTGTAAACGCTGATATCGATTACACGCAGGGGTATTTGCTGAAGCAATTTAAAACTTTTAAGCGCACATGAAATGAGGACAGAAGAACGAAGAAGCGCTGTCCTGTCATATTCTTCGTTCTTCTGTCCTCGTTTCATGTGCACTTAAAAACCTTTTGCTTTAAACGTGACTAGGGTTCTCCATTATACTAAGAAAATAGGGAACAGGCGAAGCTCGAAGAATCATTTTCGCGCACAGAGCAGTGTTCTTTTTTTATCTTATCTGTAACAGTGAATTCAGGTTACCGAAATCAAAAGCAGTGAAACATTACCGAGCATGCTTATAAGCTTTGAAAGAGTCTAAACGCGAAAGGCAAGTTGGGCCCACAGTGATGTGGAATGAAGCTGTGTGCCCGCGCAGTGATGCATAGGCACTGGGCAATCACTTTACGATATGCGTCATCAGAGCAGCAGCCCGCAGCCTAGTGAGCAGAACGCAAACTGCTGGGCTCGGCCCCGACTAGATTGAAAAGCGACTCGCGTGTCTCCTTCCATCGCGATCGCCGAAGTACCGAACTGACTCACGCGTCTCACCATTCATCTCACTCCTGCTGCGTCGCGGCTCAAGCGAACGGCGCCAAGACGAAGTGGACGCGCAGCGCCCGCGCACGCATGATTTGTGTAGCAAAGCTATATGTGGATAGGGTTTCTGGTTTTCTCATGTACGTCAAAAAGTCACAGTTTAGCCGCACTACCACCGAGATCTGCGTACCGCCAGCGGTAAATGCTCGCCGTTAGCATACCGAAGCACGAGTGGCGCGTGGCAGAGCTGTCTCACGTGGCCGGTTGTGCAGTAAGGGGTCACGGGCAGTGGCGTAGCCAGGGGGTGGCACACCGGGCACGTGCCCCCCCCCGAAATTTTTTTTTGCCATGGCATACATAGCGGAAAATGGCCATTTCAAGGAGGTGCCCTCCCCGAAATCAAGGAGGTGCCCCCCCCCCGAAAAAAATTTCTGGCTACGCCCCTGGTCACGGGTTCGAGTGCCGGCGGCGCACGTCGAAACATTTAGGGGCGAAGCTCCTTAGCCTGTCGGTCGTGCGTCCCTTGTATGTAGTAGCCATCTCCTGATGACGATGACGATCGCGATCGCGATCGTCATCCCCACTATGCGATCGCGATCGCATAGTGGGTACATGGAATGTACCCGCGTCATAACGATGACACTGATGACGATGACGATCGCGATGCCATACAACACATGGCATCGCGATATGGTCTCACATGCATATCGTTTGACCACATGCCACCAACCACCATCACGTCTTTGATGATGTACCTCCGGAGCTTCGCCCACTCATCATCATTCACTCCGCGGATATGCTGTGATTTTTTTTCTTCTGATTTATTTTTCGTTCTGGCTTATATATATATAGGGGGGGGGGGGGGGCTCATGACGGTGATGGTGACGTACAGAATTCACCAAGAGGGTCCATGTACTTCCTATCAAATCAGAAAAAGAGAAAAACACCTGGAGATTGTCGGTATGCGCCACACGTTTTCGTGCGTTAAACCATATGCGTCAGCAGGATGTATACGTCCCGCTTTGCCTTCTACTGAAAAAGTCGTCTCGAACATCGCAATTAGCGTCGCAATTAGCGCAACGTTAAGTGGCTGCAAACCTAAGTGTACGCAAACTCGAGAAACATTGTTTTGCGGCGGCTTCGGATGTTGACAGCATAGCCACAATACGATTGAAACTCGTTCCATTTTTTAGGGAGGCTTCTGGATTTCCCTGTCGTCCAGGCAAAGAAAAAACCTGTCATTCACAATGCCAGGTAATTTTCTGGTTTTTTTTTCGGTTTTCTGGAGATGTGATTTCAGCTTCCTGTCATCCTGCATTTTCGTAGACTTCTGCACCAACTTGAATCTTAAATACATCGAAATATATTCATTTGCAAAATTTCTACGCCCTTTGCTGAGCCTAATTATGGATAACGGTGCTTGGGAATAGTTTTTTGATATCATATAGCTCTTCAAAAGTGGGCAGATAATCAGGGACGACATCAGCGCTCAACAATCTCGGCACTGGTAAAAGGGACAAAATGTGTAAGTCATATCAAGCTTTCTCTAAAACCGTTCCCGAACATCTGTCCAGCCGCCTAAGTGCCACGACAAAGCAAAATGGGATTCGCGACAGAGAAGCCATGGAAGGAACATTAAGTAACATTACCCTGAAGCTGTCTCTACAGCGGGTGTAATTTTACGAAGATTACTAGAGAGAGGAAAAAAAAAAGGTGATTGCATATCGTTCGACTCGCTCATAGAGACAGTCGCGGAGAAGCGATAGATGAAGTAGCGAGCTTCTTCGTCCTTTCTCGGGGATCATGTGATCTAGCCGTTGCAAACTCCAATCATTTTCTCTCCAGCGTCAGCTTGAGGCAATCTTATTCCCGGCGCTGTAATGGCTACTTTGAGATGCACATACATTTATTCTCAATGACCTCTCGTCCCACGCAGGACGTGTATGTAAGGCTTCGAGAGCCAGACGAGAGTTGATGAGGTTTCAAAGAGTCGGCGAGAAATTTGAAAGTGCAGATGGATGAGTTGGGACTCGGGCTATCTTGAGTTAGGATGGGATGTGAGGCATCAACGCATGAATGAAGCAATCAAATATCAAGTGTCTCACCATTTCGTCGTTAAAATAGAGGTGAGAACAGCGCGATTGGAAAACGATATCCCGGTTTTCTTTTCTCTTGATGGTGTTCAGAAAACGCGCAAACGACAATGAAGAAAGGAACACATACGCTAAGTAGGAATGACAATCGATCGAGTTCGCATGGGATTCATAATTATGAAACGGCGCTTTGAAATGAGCAAAAATCACTGAAAATCGCATAAACAGATTCTCTATATTAACCCTCTATTGCATGAATTAAGAGAAAATCAATTGAAAAATTATTTGATCATTTTTTATGATTAACTACATGAGGAATAACATGTACAAAAATTTTCAGATTTATTGTGACTGTATTAATGAAGATAAAGGTTTGTGCCAAATATGGCACACTATGCAAGTGGGCGAGCAAAATTGCTACCATGGCTGAAAAACAAAATCTCACTGATTGCGGTCTTTTTAGCTTGATTTGCGGAATAAAGCAAAGCAATTGCTTCCTGTGTTCAGGCATAATTGAACATTTTGGTTAGCGCATCTGACTGCCGACATCTACGTGCAAGATGGCCGCTTACACGTTTGGCTCTTCGCATGGTGCCGCCTTGCTGTACTTTCCTGCCCGAATTTCCAACCGCTGACTTGTGGTCGTGAGCGTCAGTTGCCGACAAATCATAAAAGCTAAATAACGCCGTGCACTGGTTAGACTTCACATAATTTTTTCGTGCACCCACGCCAATAATGTAACAAAAAATTGCCAGGTACTGCTGCTGACACTCGATATTTTCGTGAAGCATCTCAAAACCTACCACCACAACTGAAACCTGGCAAAAACGAGCTGTGCTGCATGATCTCAGAGGATTTCTTTTTGTTTGCATTTGCACTGCGCAACAGAACATAGATGGCATCATATTGCACATTTCATCACTCACATGCATACTGTGCCAAATATGGCACATACCGATTTCCGACTATATACCGTAGTGGAAAACGGAATTGAGAAGAGCCTTAATGAGCATGAATTTTCAAAGCCACGAGATATGCCAAAATAATTTTTTCTTGCTTCTGCAACGGGAAAATGGTTGCAAGAAAAATATAGCAGTCACTGTTGTTCATGATCCGAGCTTGGACGTGCACCGTGAAATCTATTGCATGTCTAGATTTCATACTGCTCTAGGGATGGCAGCGTTTTTTTTATATTTAGTGCACGTAACTATAAGGATTACTCTAACTGTGTCACATTCTCCACTGGTCCTCTTGCGCCCGCTATAAAAAAATGTTAATCGGTATATGCCAAATATGGGACGCCATGCAGTAGAGGGTTAAAGTTGATTTCTTATTTCTTGTTATTCCCTTCCTTTCTTAATACTGCAATACATTTTTTTGCTGCTCTCTTTCACATGAAACACACTTTTGTTGAACAAACTTTTTCGATTCGAGGTGACCCCTATGTCCCCGACAGCTGTCAAGAATCAGCAAATTCATTTCGCTTTATGTACCAGGCACTTCCTGGTGTCTCTGCATGGCCCATGGTAGATCTGGTTTAAAGGGCCGTTCCAGTAAACGCTACCTGCACAATTCTTTCAAAACAGAGTTGCCAGAGGTGTTAAAGACACGTGCAATCAGTCAGGAACCCATGAAAGTAAAAGAATACTAAAGCATGCGGCTCTTGTTGGCCTCATGCGATAAAATAGGTATAGGCACAACTTGGTGAATAGGGTGATTAAAGTTGATTTCAGAAGAGAAAAAGATCTGGCGCGCTTCTTCTACCTGAAAAGTAGCGCCTAGCGAAGTTTGACGTGCGGGTGGCTGTTCTCCTACTTTTCTTCCTTTCCTTCTGTCACTCTCTCCCTCTTCCTTTTTCAATTTCTTTCTTCATTTCTTTCTTTCTTCCTATTTTCTTTCTTTCATTCTTCCTTTCCCCCCTTCTTTCTTGCTTCCTTTCTTTCCTTCATTATCTTTCCTTCTTCGTTTTTCTTCTTTTCTTTCTCCCTTTTTTTCTTCCTTTTTTTCCTGTCTTTCTTTGTTCCTTTCTTTGTTCCTTTCTTCTTTATTTCATTCTTCCTTTTCTTCTTTCCTTCTTTCTTTCTTTCTTTCTTTCTTCCATCTTTTCGCCTTCCTTTTTTCCTTTCTTTCCTTCTTACTTTCTGCCTTTCTTCCTTTCCTACTCTCAGTCTTTCCCTCTTCTTTTTTTTCTTATCTTTTCTCTTTCTTTTTCTTGTTCCTTTTCCCACTCTTTCTGTCTTTCTTCCTTACTTCCTTTCTTTTTGGTTTGTTTCTTTTATTATTTTCTTTTCGCACTGCGCAAGGCTCCCTTTCTTAATTTTCCCTACCTCCATAATCCTAACAGGACCTCAATCCAGGTGCTTACTTGCACAACAGTTGACTTGCTACAAGCAACAACGACGATCGTGCGTTATATCCTGCAACAATGAAGCGGGGCAACGTCAAAACGACAAGTGAGATCAATGACGTTCAGGTTTCCGTATCGTAAACGGTTGACTGCCAACGAGCTAACGATCGAGAGAGAATCCATTCTTGGAAAACGGTCCATGTAAATACGCATGTGACCGGTGGACCTTCCACGACCGTATTTACACACTTCATGCGTGGATTTTTCGCGTACAACGCCGAAATATAAAAGTTATCAAAGCTTTGCATAAACGAAACAAATCGCAATTTCGAAGCTGAAGCTGCTGACAAGGCTTTACGAGCGGATTCTGTGTGCCTGGATTGCGTATTATTTGGAGCCACTGCAATTACGTAGAAGTTGGGCTGACGGGACTGCAAAATTGTACTTTTTATTTGGAACTCACCAAGAAGCGCTCATTAGTTCACAATGCATTGCTATACATGGCAGGCACCGGCGGCAGGGACTAGCAGCTAGTTATCTTTTCGTCCGCTTTACTTTCCTCACATTTACATGAAAATTGTTACAGATAAGAATGCTATACTTTCATTGGTTTCTTCATTCTTAGTACGATGTGTCACCACCAACAAGCCCATTCTTACAACCTGTCCGCCGACAGCCACCATGTGTGGTTGTCTGGTCATCGTTATCATCCAATCATAATCCTCATTATCTTTGCTGGTGATGGTCATAATGAATCATCACCATCTTCGATTATGACTATCATGATGATAATGAATCATCTAATTTTCTTCGATAATTACGATGGTCACTCTTTTACGTTTCATGGGGCAAAAAAAGACTTTCGCCAAAACATGCCACACTTGTCAGCATGGACTAAAAGCTACTGGGGAAATCAAACGTCACAAAAGTGCGTTCCATAAATTTATACATCCCACGATACACACACACACATGCACAAAAAAACATGTCGGTTCATTTTACGAAGAAGAAGTCAAAATATTTATTGTAAAGAAGCTACGTAACCAGCTGCTACCATCACTGAAATCGCTGAATAAAAAAAAATTTAAACTAATCTACGCCCGGCTGCAAGAATCAACGATTAAAAAAAACTCAAGATAAATATCCAAGACGGACAGAAGTTCCTTAATTGAACCTCTAATTGGGACAGTTAATCTTCGGCGGGCAGCTTTACGCGAAGCCCAGAAAGCATACACTTATGAAATCTGCACATCTACTTTCAGGAACATATGAAAAAAAAAACAGAAAACGCTAGAAAACAATAGCATAAAACTCTTGAAAGATTTCGTTCAATTTGTTTTACCATGATGGTACACCACTTGGTGGTGTCTCGGTTTCAGGGAATTCTAATTGCTTCCCCCGTGCATAATCAAATCGAAAACGCTTTCCAATTTGATTTCATGTCATGGGTTCTGAGTGTGGAATATAGATTTTGTTATTTGTCCGAGATACGATCGACTGCTACGAAGTTTCAGAAATAAGCTACAATTCATGAAGTTCACCACTTTCATATCCGCTGTTTTATATGGATGGTCGTTTATCCTGTTATGTTATCGAACAAAAAGCTATCGCTGGTGTCGAGCTCGTTCTTTGCAGGCTCTAATCACAATCAATGTTGCATTTGGTGAGCGTGTGTTCTCTTCCATTCCATCCGTTGTCTGGAGGCATCTGATGTTTCGCCGTGTTAAGTAAAACGAAAAAAATTAGGGCAGCTTCGCACTAGTGCTGCTAAGCCTGAAGCAAGATCACAGCTGGGTGGCCTTTCTTGTTTCTCTTTATTCGTTCTTGCTTTCTTTTCTTTCTTTCTCTTTCTGTCTTGTTTCTTCTTTATGTTTTTGTACCTCTTGCTTTATATTTCTTTCGTTTCAATTGTCTGAATCAGTTTATCGATTTCTTTCTCTTTTTTCGCTACCTCTCTTTATTTTTCTTTCTTCTCTTTCTCTCCATCTCTTTCTCATTTCCTCTTGCTTTCTCTTTCTTAGTTTCTCTTCATTTCTCTTTTGGTCTGGCGCTGTGTATTTTTCTATCGCATTTTTCATTATTATCTCTTTATCATGTCTTTTCTCTTTCTCTTTCTCTCTCTTCCTATGCCTTCCTATCTTTTTATCTGTTGAATCATTTTATTTCACTCTGTTTCCCCCCCTTCTATAGCTTTCTTTCTCTCTCTATTTGTTTGCTCTTTCATTCTCTCTATTCTTTCTCCTTCTTTCTTTTTCTCTTTCACGTGTTTCATGTGCTCCACTTGGCCGAGCAGAGTTTTTCGATTAACGCTCGCACTTGCAGTACTCGGTGATGGTGTTTGCCAAATTCCTGTGACGCAAGGCGTCCGCAGAAACAGCTCCTCTGTTATTATTAACAGCGAAGCTGTCAAAGCCGGCCGTAAAGTGTTAGTCCTGCCACTACCATCATCTTAAACGGGTATGTCCCGCGGAATCTGGGCAAACCGACTACTCTCCGCTGCTCACCACTGTAGTAAACCTAATGGGTGAGAGAATGGGTACAGAGAGAGAGAGAGAAAGGAAAAAAAATCACGCCATATCCACGAAGTGAATGATGATGAGTGGGCGAAGCTCGATCGTTTTCATCCATGGCAGAAAGAGAATGTGTGGTCTGGAACGCGCTTATATACTTCATGGTCATCAGCGTCATCGTTATCACGTGTAGTGGGTACATTCCACTATACTTCAACGCGCTTATACTTGATCGTTATCACGTGTAGTGGGTACATTCCACTATACTGTGTCATCGTCATCTTTATCACGTGTAGTGGGTACATTCCACTATACTGTGTCATCGTCATCTTTATCACGTGTAGTGGGTACATTCCACTATACTGTGTCATCGTCATCTTTATCACGTGGAGTGGGTACATTCCACTACACCTACCTACCTACCTACCTACCTACCTACCTACCTACCTACCTACCTACCTACCTACCTACCTACCTACCTACCTACCTACCTACCTACCTACCTACCTACCTACCTACCTACCTACCTACCTACCTACCTACCTAACCTACCTACCTACCTACCTACCTACCTACCTACCTACCTACCTACCTACCTACCTACCTACCTACCTACTACAACGACTACAGAGGAGGGACAGACACACACCCTAAGGAGCTTCGCCCCTCAAAAAGACAGAAACAAACAGACAAATTGTCCAAGAGTCTCACGAATAGCCTTGTTTTCAGAATATGCTATATCAGCGGCCGTTCAACATTCGAAATGTTTTTACCCTTCATCTACTTCGTTCGAAGCACTACAAAATGACATAAATTTCTTCATCTCAATAACGTTCTCACGGTATTGCCTTCTTCAAGTCTGCTTACCTGACGGTACGAATAAAGCTGGCATATGGGCAGGGTCAGCAAGAGCGTTAGGGATCTAAGCTAAGCATTTCTGTATATCAACCTGCTTTGCGAAAGCGGCTTTATGTTCTCGATGTATCACTGCGAATGGCGTCATCTATAACGTTGGCAAGCACTCGGAACGCGGACTGAATCGCTAAAAAAATAGGTTGAATACAAGAAAGATGAAGCGCATACTCGCCCCATTACACCGTGTCGCGGAGGACATGTTTTGCCAAAGCAGAATCGTGAGTTGCACTATAGTAGGTGGATGTTCATCGCAGAATAACTTACAGCCAACACAGAAAAGAAGAAATAGAAGAAAAAGACATAGGCGCATAATCTGCTGTTCTTCTACTGTCCCAATTCAATTCTGTGTGCAATGATGAACATTGTTTTGTCCGCGGAGTCTGCAGTACCGGCTTGTGCCACTTCGTCGCACACAAAAGGGCAGTGAATAAACGTGTATTTTACCGTGATTCACTACCCTGTTTCCTCACGTAAGTGCAAAAAAAGTAAGAACAGAATTCGGTGCTTTGCATTTTCGGTGCGTTATTTATGGTGGGGTCTCTGCTCATCGCTAGCTCAGCACAAGTCTTCGGATGGCCATATTCATCTATTTGTCAGTGGAAAGCAAACAAACGAAAAACATCGCTGTTTTGGCGAGGATATTGTACAGTTCTCGGCAAAGGCTTCGGAGAGCAGCAAACGCTCCGCCACCATGGGAACGCTTTCATGGTAGCGTTTCAGCCGGTGGGACGCTGGGCGGCAAATTTCTGACGCCATGTGTCGACGTGTTCACTACATGGTGCTCAGAACAAAATTGTTTAGGCAAAACCCTCGTATTAAAGCCTTGTCTGGCGAAAGCTTTGTGAGGTGAAAACCATGTAATAATTCGAAAGCTTTGTAAGTCTCCTAAATCAAAAAGTTTTCGAGATTTTGCGAGACCTGCCGACACATTGCGAGACCTTGGAGGTGGCGTCTGCGTCAACACGAATGATGAAAAAGAACTAATTAAAAAAAGTCGGTCAAATTCACCTGATACTCGAGTAAACATGTCCGTTCGGCTGGCGTACCAAGGAAGCAATGAAATCTTTTAGAGCGAGGAAAGGAAGGGATGTTAACGAGTTTAGCATAGCCGGTATGCTACCCAGCATAGCGGAAAGGGATGTGGGAGATTGAAAGCTACGTAAAGAGAAAAAGAGGGAAAACACACATTACGTCACAGTCCGGAAGTCTTCTGCAGTTTAGGGCATCATCTTCAGTCTACGGCTGCTTGTGCAAGTATGCTGTCCTTAGAAATTTGGTCATGCCTTCATTGCTTTAATTCTTCACGACTATACACAATGACACTTTAGCGTAATAAAAGTCGGACCCCTTCAATGGAGCATGAGGCCAGGTTTGCCATTGGGTAGATTCCAAAAGGAGCCAGAAGTGAAGCTAAAAGTAGCCAAAGTAGCCAAGCCATTTATACCTATCCCCAAATTTCTAGCCAAACGGTAGAAAAGCGGTATTATGAAAAGAGTTCATTATTATTATTGAACAATGAGTAATATCATTTTTAATCAGCGATAAAATAGAAGTAAGAGCACAGCATTTTTTCTCCTCTTGTTTGGTCTTCAAGCCATGAGCAAGTTGCGAATAAAAAAAAGAAATTAGAAGTTCTGTGCGCCTGCATATAGTCTGTGTGGAATAGACAGAGCAATATTCACAGGCAGAATAACAATAGAACATTCCAGTCAGCCAATCAGTAGGAACATTAATCGCAGAGGCATGTCGTACTTGATGTCACCGACGGAAATTTATCGGTAGTTACCACCGTGCCAGTTCAGCGTCAAGTATTTATATCTGGTTTAAGATTACCTGTCAAGCTTCATTTTGCTGCGTATCTCTAAGTTCACACGAGAACACGCACTGTGCATCACCATTAGAAACTGACTCGCAGCCTCGGCATCGATGGCGGGCAGCGTGAACTACGTGCTAGTCACGCATTTGTCAACAAGCACGGAACATCGTCAGTTTGATAGCCAAAAGGCGCTCTTACATTTCATATTGCATTTGCAGAAGCTATTTCTGCAAATTTTAGTTTACAAGCTATAGTGTAAAGCTTCCAGATTTTTAATTTTTATTTAAATGTATAAAACCACCAGATTCTTGGCCAGTACCCCAGAGTAGGTGTGAGTCACATTAACTAGGCGAACAAAAACTTCGTCACTCCGTCTTGGCAGGCACTACGCGCGTGGCATTGAGGTGCCTCGATGAGCACCAGGCTGCTGGCGGAGGGAGGACATGCGCATGCATCGGCTGACACGTCAAAAAAAACTTGGAAACCAAGGGTAGCCGTTAGGCTTGTTTGGTATTTTATCTGCAAACAATAAAAAAACGGCTTAAATTCACCAAAATAGAAGTTCAATGTGGCCAGAAAGTAGCCATGACGCCAACCCGAAATTTCGTCGCCATACGGGGTCGCAAATAGCCAATTTGGCGCAAGGTAGCCACCAACGGCAACCCTGCATCAGGCCATCAATGATGCCAGCATGCAAGATAATCGTGACATCACAGGGCGCTAGGATTGATGACGTCATCGTGGCGTCATTTTCACGTAAATATTACGTCATAACATTACGTCATCGTACTACAGCGTCGCTTGGTCAAAGGTTCAGGGAGGCTGTGCTAAACCGTGTGAGCTATAGGAAGCTTGCAGTCTCTCACCTCCTGGCGGCAGTGTAAAACCGCGTTAGGTGCAGCAAATTTTCTGGGGCGCGGGTGAAGGGATTCAGTCTAAAAGACAGGACGTGCAAACACGGACACAAGATAGAAGTCAACACACCACAGACGCCGACTAACAACTGAAGAGGCGCACAATGGCTGAACAAGGTCGAACAAACAGGAGAAAGTGCCTCAGACAGGCTGGGCGACGTTTCTATAGGAGGACCTACCTTTGTCAAAGGCGCCGTGTGTTGGCGATTACGAACAGCGACACGCGCCACCACTGGACGTGACGTCAATGCTAACCCCCTTAAAACTGACACGCCAAAAATGACAAGCCGCGTTCGACAAAATAGGTCGCCGGATGCCTGACATAGCGCGATTAAGAAATGCATTCGCATTTAAAAGATAGGCGAGAAAGGTAGCGTGAAAGTGGTGTTTTCGGCGCCGGACAAGTTACAGCGGCTTTGCAAAGCAATTAATCACGCGCCACTGTTGGTTTTACGAGGGTGGTCGTCGCTGGCCCACGCGTTATCTCGCAATCTCAGCAGCCGACAGCAGTCGGCTGGCTCCTACGTGCTCCGCTCTCAACGAAAGGAAATTGTGCGAACAGTGTCCCTGGAGCGGCCGTATGCTCTTAAACCAGCATTTCGTAGAGTTGCGTGAGATCGGATCCAAAAGAGTTAGCTGCCAGACTCACGTCGAATAAAATTAGAATTTGTTGCTATCGCATTCATTACTTCACCCTTGCCGTGAAACTGGGTACTTTTTTTCAATCAAGAAACTCGCTAGCAGACGCTGCCTGCGTCGGCGTTGCGAGGCGAGAGAGGGGGAGCGTAGGAGAGGAGAGAGGGGACGCGCATGCGCAATGGGGGGTGTAAACGCCGCGGGAGGGATGCCTAGAGGAGAGAGGGGGGGCGTAGGAGAGGAGAGAGAGTGGGTGAGGACGCGCATGCGCAGTGGGGATGTGGTCGCCGCGGTGAGGGATGCCTAGAGGAGAGAGAGGGGGGAGGGGACGCGCATGCGCAGTGGGTGTGCGGTCGCCGCTGGCAGGGATGCCTAGAGGAGAGGGAGGGGGGAAGCGTTGGAGAGGAGAGGGGGAGGGGACGCGCATGGGCAATCGGTGTGTAAACGCCGCGGGAAGGATGCCTAGAGGAGAGGGGGGGAGCGTAGGAGAGGAGGTGCGTGGAGAGGGTTTTCGCATGCGCAGTCAGGGTGGTCACGCCGGACACCAACACCACCACCGGATTGAACTTCGCCATAAGATGCTTCACATATAAAAAATTATTCTATCGTGAGACGCTACGAGCACATGTGATCTACAACAACAGGCAGGCGCTCCACCAAGGGGACTTCGTCAATGGAGCCAAATGTCGGTTAGTAGCACACACGTACACTACCTTCAAAAGCAACCTTGCCTGTTCTGGTGCCATGTGCAGATTCCGTCTGCGCGTCTAGTTAGCAGTATGCGCAACCACCAACTAAAAACTACTAATCAAAGAACTTCTTTGATTCTTGACATCATTTAACCTAACATTTCCGAACGCAAGGCGAATGCACCGTCAGAAGTTACCTACCATCTAAAAATTTACTGCTTACGCGGACATAGAAATAAGGTGCCAATAACAATTTCTGAGGTTTCACACGACGTAACCACGATGTCAATGTGGCGAACGCGGCCTGTGAGGATGCTGGATAATTTCGAGCACCTGGAGTTATTAGATGTGAAGCATCTTATGGCGAAGCCTAATCCGGTGGTGGTGGTGGTGTGCCGCGTGGCCTCCCTTACTGCGCATGCGCAAACCCTTTCAAAAAAATAAAAATAAAAACCTCCTCCCCCCTCTCTCTCCTCTAGGCATCCCTCCCCACGGCAACCACACCCTCACTGCGCATGCGCCTCCCCTCCTCTCTCCCCTCCTACGCTCCCCCCTCTCTCCTCAGGCATCCCTGCCCGCGGCGTCCACACTTCCACTGCGCATGCGCGTCTCCCCCTCTCTCTCCTCTCCTACACTCCCCCCTCTCTCGCCTCGCGACGCCGACGCAGGCAGCGTCTGCTAGCGAGTTTCTTGGTTGAAAAAACCGACTGCTCGCGCTGCACAACCGTTCACTGGCCACCCCGTATATATGGCAGTGGATCTTGACCTGCAAGGTGGTGCCGGTGGGAGATTTCTCCTGTGCGTTGTTGAACAATAAAAATTCGCAGCGTGCGCGTTAACTAAAAGCGGACTGCGGGTCTCTGTGTCCAGTCGGAGTCTTGTGTCTCTCATTGCCCATTAGCAGCGATTGGCATGTTCCAGTAGGAAACACCGCTCCATCACTGCGTGCTTTGCGCCTCCCCAGTTTTATCTCCTGCGCAACGCTGCGATGAGCGCCAGCGTCAACGCCGCCGCCAGTGTAAGCGTTAGCGCCCGCTGCTTCACATCTACACATGGTTCCCTTTAGGGGGAGATGGTATAATTTTTTGGCGTGAACTCTCATCACATACAAGTTCGTTCTGCTGCTGCTACCTACACGATCCCAGAGGAGGGTACCACGCTACTGTGACGCCTCCCCTTGCCGGACAGTTCAAACGTAGCCGAGACGGTGAGGCTTGATCTCGCAGCAGATCATCTCACAAACAGCCTACCCTAGAAGCCCGTCGAAGACATCACGGACTCGAGGCTTCTAGGGTAGACTGTTTATTGAGCTTTATTATGTTGTACTGAACTAGTACATTGGTAATTGTGCCATTTATGTATACGTGCCCATATACGACTGTGTGTGTCTTTTTTCTTGTTTTTTTTTGTCAGCTGTTTTCCGCTGTAGACTGCTGTACTCGTGGTGCCATGAGCCTTGTCAGGCGCGTATAAACACGCCTTTTGCTCCAGCACCATGACAATTCATGTTTAACCCATTGTCAGAACTTTAAATAAACTTCAAACTTCGCACGTAATGTCATCGGACAACGGTGCCGCCATCATGGTTCAGCTATCCGGTTGTGGGAGGCTAGATTCAAAGTGGCTCTATTTAGCGAGCGCAGAAACAGTTCCAGGCTGTTTGGACACACTTGACGAACATCGCGGGTAACGGGAAATGAATAAATTTTAATATCCTTTGGTAAAAAACGTATTTTGTGTATTTGTATAGACGTTTTTGAGGAGGTTAATAGAGTTTAGTGAAAGGTAAGAAGCTGTCATTGCGCTAAATATGTGGTAATGCTCGAAGCGTTAGAATGCATTCTCCTGATCTAGCGAAACCATCAGATCACGTGTTGATCTTGCCAACGTGTACGCTAGTATACCACGCGTAGCAAAGGAGAGAGAATGAATTTATCTTCCAGGAACCGCACATGTCTCATGGCATCCTATTAAGTAATGCACACGGCTTCTCGAACGCCGAGTTACAACTGCTGTAAAAGTTTTCTAGGCAAGTTTAAGAAGCTTGATGGGCCTCTATTTTCGTGTACGTACGTCCTTTTCTTTTGGATAAAGAGAGAACACTGGAATAGAGTGTACAAATATCACGGATTGGCAACGACGAGTGAATTTAGGACAAAATACATCAGCTACTTTCGGCTCCAGCGTCTACATTTCAGGCCATTTGGGCGTAACTTTGACTCGAACACGTACATAAGAGTCAATATTACCTTCAGTGGCCAGATCTGCCGCAACACGACGAGTTACACACACACACACACACACACACACACACACACACACACACACACACACACACACACACACACACACACACACACACACACACGCACGCACACACGCACACACACACACACACACACACACACACACACACACACACACACACACACACACACTGCCCAGAAGATGTACAGAAACAACTGTTTTTATTAATTTCCTAAACTTCCGCAGTTTTCTCGACCGCTTTTGTACTGTCATGCCGGTTCTTGGATCGCTGTACTTGGTAGTCGCCCTTAAGTATTCCGCCTTGAAATGGAGCTCACACAGCTGAAAACCATCTAAGAAAGCAATTTATCTCGGGCTTTCTGCTCCCCATGCCCCTTGCTGACTAAGGTAGAAAACAGGAAAATCATTGAGGTGTCTACAGTTATCCAAATTCGGCTGAAGAGCAGCAGTACATATTTCAAGGAATTAGGCGAAAGTGCTGGCGAGACTGGCGCATAATTATAATACCACACACAAAAAAAAAGAGGTCGGAGCAGTGGTAAGAAATACTACGTACTACATAACAGATGCACGACGCCACGCACCAGCCCTCCTTCCCTTTTCACAACAAGGTAATCGGAGGTGTTACAATAAGCCCGCGGTGCTATGCGCTGATAGCGAAATGTTTACCGACCCTGATGGAAAAATGCCTGTTCTGAGAATATATTGCCACGCACGTTTATTGCTTCATTCTGGTGTGTTCGGGGTGCGAGCAGCAGAACGTAAAACGCATTTCTCGCTCCGCTTCTGAAGTCGGTTGAGCAGGAGCCTGAAGATGCGTCTACTTCGTTTCGCCGTCGTTTTTGCAGCCAAGCAGATCGGATCTCGGTAAAGCGCTCGCCAGAAAAACGCGAAATCTATGCAGTTCCTATCACTGTCTGACGACGATACGTTATCGCGGGGGGTGAGCGTCAGCGACGCTCAGCTAAAGGTGTCCTAATGTCAAGGCTTACGCTAACAAGTCAGAAGCGCACACGGCAGCATTTTACAGTAAGAACCGAACATGTTCAGACGTGGTGCTTTTAAAACAAATCAAAAGCATACCTTCGAATCACGCAGAGAAATCGCATATCGATGTCATCCCGATGAACGGCACGCTCTCATTTCACTTTTTGGTCGTCCTTGGGGAATGAAAACGCTTGTGCGTTGTCATAGCGGCGACAGTTGGGCCCGCAGCACTGTCCCATTAGGAAGAGCTTGCAGGTGTACACTACGCGAACATTCAGTGAACGAAGCACATCATATCACCACGCAGCACTTGACAGACGCAAAAAAACAACAACATGGTCTTCACGCAGTCGCCAAAGAAACACGAGCACACCACGACAGGGCTTCATCAGGCTTAGCAATGTTGCTCTCTCGAACGGCGGGAGCATGCACACGCACGTCTATTCGGCAGGAAACGAGCGTCAAAACTGAGTGACGTCAGAAGGCCATGCCCGGAGTAGTGAGCAGGCCTGAATTATTTTTCTAGGTGGCATTGATATTGTTGATATGCCGCGCCAAGCGCAGCAGCCCCCTTTTTCCGGTCACTTGCCTGTGTTTGTGTCAAACATAAAGTAAAGATACAGCAACATAGGATAAAAATGTATGGTCCTGCTTCTTGCTGCGTGAGCGCTAGAACCGGCGGTGCGATGTGAGGCTGTTATCCGTGTCATAGATTCCACATGTAGAAAAAAAAAAACACGCCTGGTGAGAGTGAAAACATTTCGCGGACAAGCGACAAATTTCCACTTTATGTTTTAAAGCACAATCCGCGTATTTGTCGAACTGGGCTTCGACGCTCCTTGTGACGCTCTCCCATGCTTGCGCTCATGATGTTCATAGTGGTACGTCTATTTAAAAAAAACGAGAAAATCGCGTTGTCTTTGATTACTTTTCACTATAGTGATTCACGACATGAGATCACCGGGTACAGTCACTTTTTATCGCCTGTACGTTCGCCAACCCAGCCCTGACCCCTCACTTGCCTTTTATTTTGCGAATCACACTAGATTTCCCTGGCAGAGGCGCTATGCTGCGCAGAGGATAACCGGTGAGTCAAAGACCTTTCAAAAGTAAGCGGAAAAAAAAGAGTGTGAAGCAAATACCTTTTTTACCACGAAAGTGTTTTATGCCGGGGCCCACCGAAGACTTCAGTGACGTATTTCCGTCACGGAAATGACGTTCAAAAAATGCACGCGATCATATGTCAAAGAACAAAAAGTTCCGTCAACGGACAGCTACCAGGAATGGTTTGTTTAATCGTTGATCATGGACGTTAGTCGCGGGACGGAGATGTACCACCAAGCGTCAACATGGGTGTATCTGCGTCCTACGTTGTGCAAACCCTCTCCTGTTTCAACGTACAGTAAACATTCAATTACGTCTGTACGGGCACGTTTTACTTTCGTGTTATACCGATTCCTATGACGGAGGGATCAACCATGTTTTTTTTTTACATATTCTTTCTGCGCATGTGCTGTACACTGTCCGTACACCACCAAGTTGAGGCGATGATCTGAGGTGTTATCGGTCGTCCACGATGGCGCAACTACGGTAGGCTGCTTGCTATATAACCAATGCGCATTGGGCCGACCACGTGCCGTTCTCAGGACATAGTCTCACGTGTAACGCGAACTTAGACATCTCTACTGCGCACTCTAATGTGGCGCATACAAACGTTGCGTTACTTGTGCGAGCATTATCATTTGTAATGCAAGGTAGGAACACGAATGCTCGCAAAAATTGAACGTACTGAAGTTACATTAAGATGATGTGGTATAAGTTAGTGAAACCGACCTTAAATCTACATATCGCATGTGCGCAGATTGCACGCTACTGCATGCCCTGTCGCGAAATGAAGACAGTGTGGTCCGCCGAGACAGATTCGTGAAGACGAATGCCGAGAGCCGAACTTCAGCGAAAAGACGTAAAACACGTGTGAGCCAGCCAACTTGCCAAGACGAACACGCCGCGTTGACCGGATAACTGCGTTCGTCATGTCGAGCCGAGTGTAAGATAATGTTGTTACAGCAAACTCATTTAACGTACCCGGCATTGTCGCAACCATGGAGCGTTGCGTCTTGGGGTGACGTACGAGAAACCGAGTTTACGCGGTAAGCGCGGTCTGTGTAAACGCGTTTGTAGTCGTAATTAGATGAACGTAGACGGACACAAAGTCTTGCTAATGACAAAAGGGAAGATTTGTGATAGTCGAGTAAGGAAGCCCTCGTGTAGCGATTAACAGAGAATGACGTAGGAGCGCACTTAACGCGCGAACGAATTTCAACTTAGGCTTTATTCGCAAACGAGCCCCTGTAGCTGTACGGCCACGCTTGCAGCAAAACCGTACACGTCATGTCGCGCGCGGCAGAAGTGGTGAAAAGGGAGTGCTTCGGTGCTTGACGCGCAGTGCGTGTTGAGACCCGATTTTCCTGCAAGAGCCGAGTGTCGTGAGGTGAGTGACCAATCAGGAGCGGCGAGGGTGACGTCACGGAGCCATGGCAACTGGGCCGCCGCCGCCGCTCTGTGCCGAGCTTTCAATCGAGATTGCCTGCAGTGCCACCAAACTGCGACTGAACCCCTGAACCATACATAGACTGAACAAACACAAAACGCGGGCTTTGGGTGCAGAGTGCTACGTAACGCGTTGCCAAGCAATCTATTACTTGTAATGGATTACATTTTGAGTAATTTTGTAATATAATTGATTGACTTTTTCGAAACTGTAACGCTATGTATAATTCAATTACATTTTCTCGTAATTGATTACCCGTTAATGAATTGCTCCTTTCTTTTTCCGAAAGGAAGTTGTAAGCAGTCTGCTACGGAAGTCCTTCTCCAGAAAAAAATGTGGGACCGCTCTGTAGGGACCCCCCGGTCCTACACAGCCTAAACCCCCCCTTGGCTACACCAAGGGGGCTTTGGTGGAGTTCACAGCCCCCCCCCCCCCCCCCCAAATTTTGGAAATTTTGCTTGCGTGTATATACACGCACACATACAAACGCACTCACGAACATACATAAACTAAGGTCGAACCGCCCCCCCCCCCTGAAAAAAAATTCTGGCTACGCCCCTGGCGTGTACATCGATTCCACATTGGAATAACCACTGTCCAGCAGCGGTAGGGTCCCCCTTTGATGTCGCGCGCTGCTCCTTTGTTGCTCGGTAAACCAACGCGCGCCTTCATGCCTGTCCTCTCTTGTTAGGAGCGAAGCTCCTTAGGCCGGCACCCCGCCGTCGCCATCGCCGTCGCCGTTGAAGCTCCCTGGCACGGTGCCAGCTGTGGCGTGTCCCCCCTCACGCGGGAGGATAAATTAGCTTTATGCGCGCTGGAACGCGGATGGCGTCTCCACGATGCACAAAGCGCGTGAATACGAGCGCATGCGAAACGGAGGCAGATTAGTCTCCCTCTCCCTCTTTCTTCGACTCTGCCCTCTCCCCTCAAACCGGCGAACGCGCGAAACCATCGCTTCACCCTGTTGTCCGCTCAGTGGTTGGTCCGTTGCCTTGACAATGAAACGCCACGCGCGCCGAACGCCGCGTGCGTCCCATTTCTAAGGAACTTCGCTCATCGGTTGTATTCGTACAGGGAACAACTGGGTCATTCCACGCCAAACGTCCCAGCCATTTTGGCGACCATCTCAAATGTATTCGAAAAAAATCGTGCTTATTTGCTGCATTGAAAGCAATGAATTGCTAGAATATTACTGAGAGAAAAAATTTTTTGGCCACGTGGGTGCCTTCTGAATTTCCCAGAATGTCGTCTGGGTGTTATTTGTGAGAAAATTTATTCTAAGAGTATCGGTTGTTGTTTCTACACCAAATTTGGTTTACATATTAAGCAAAGGTGTTTCTGTAAGGTGCTTTAAGCCGAATAATATTGGTGCCAGTTTTCTGCCATGTAAGCCTCTAATACTTTAGCCAAAATGTTCTATGTTTGCATTTTTTTCCATTGGAATATTTTGCCTTGCATGAATATCTGAGCAATGAATTTTTAGTCTACAGACTATAGTTCTATAGTATAGAAGAACTGTTCATTTGCTTTCGATTGAAGTATAAAGCTGATTTTTAATTGGACCACCACGTGGCGCAAATTGCGTCACAATGTGCACAAAAATGACGATTTTCTGAAATTCGTGATTTTTTCCCGTAAAGTTTAGAAACTTGAGGAGTCTAAAAATATTTTTTGCGCAAACTATATCTTCTGTAGACTAAAGATTCATTGCTCAGATATTCATGCAAGGCAAAATATTCCAATGGAAAAAATGCAAACATAGAACATTTTGGCTAAGTTCTTAGAGGCTTACATGGCAGAAAACTGGTACCAATATTATTCGGCTTAAAGCACCTTACAGAAACACCTTTGCTTAATATGTAAACCAAATTTGGTGTAGAAGCAACAACCGATACTCTTAGAATAAATTTTCTCACAAACAACACCCAGACGACATTCTGGGAAATTCAGAAGGCACCCACGTGGCCAAAAAATTTTTTTCTCTCAGTAATATTCTAGCAATTCATTGCTTTCAATGCAGCAAATAAGCACGATTTTTTTCGAGTACATTTGAGATGGTCGCCAAAATGGCTGGGACGTTTGGCGTGGAATGACCCAACTGCTAGTTTTTTAACGGAACCACTCGCCGGCACGCGAAACGTGTTCGTCATCGTCGTCCTGCCCCCAAACTTCAGCAGTCTCAAAACATAACGCAGCAGATGCACATAAAGCACCACACCAGCGTTTCGGAACGCGAACAGTGTTCTCTGCGGCACAGTCGCGCCGCGCTGCGGCAGCTTTTGGCAGAGTATGTAGATGCCCCATAGAGTGACAGCAAAGCTTCGTGACCATAAGAAGTATTAAAGGACTCTGGATCGCCGAGCGCCAGGCCGGAAGTCCGTTGTGTACGTCTTTCACCCGTAGGTGCCCGACGTCCACGATTCTTTGCCTCTCACAGCGGCGGCGGATGCTCGACTGTTTCAGTTAACGGTTTGGTGGGTTAAGATGCACCAAGGCTGCTTTACAGAAACATGTGGAGGCCAGCCTGCCGAAATTATTAAATGTCACCAACCAAGCGCCAGGTCGGTGTACTCCTCTACTCTCTAGAAAAAATGGAGTTTCCGGTCGGCACTGGGAATCGAAACCCGGGTACCTACCGGATTTGAAGCGGACGCTCTACCATGTAGCCACCGCTGTGGTACTTTCTCAACTTCATTCTCCTACTGTAAGCACTGTTTTTTAGCAAAGTACGTTATATACTAGCACTTGAATTGGGCAACTTGGTTCATGTTTAGATACACGCAGCACGACTGAGGAGTAGACAGATGACACATCGGCCCCATACAAGCGCTAAACAACTACAGTTGGCAGTCAGCGCTCCTACGTGTCCGCGTGTCTCCTGTCTTCTTTCCGGTCACAGTGCACGTACCTGAGGGTAAATAGAACACCGAACGTTATCAGCGTCCGATAGAACTTTTCTTCGTTTCGGGAAAAAAAGTTTGCGACATCCTGGCGCAAACATGGTTGCCAGCTTTCTCATTTCTTCTTTATTTGTTTGCCCACCTGCATTTCCTACCACCGACTCGTAGGCAAATAATGCTGCGTGGAAAGAGGGGGCTGCAAGATTTGTTTACACTGGAAAACAGGCCCCGAGGCATTTCATCGAAACAACTCCAGTGTGTGGCCCTGCACCAAATTGCCTCTGACTCTGTCACGGTTCCCTTCACCGCAATCGCGTTGGTTTCCGCCTTTACTGGAACAGCCAAAGAGGTTTTTCTTTTTGTAATTTGCGGAGGTGGGAACTGCGTCAGAGAGGTACAGAAACGAGGTATTTTCGTCTAATGTGAACTCGGTGCGCCTTTCATTAAGCGGGGGTGACGTTTGCGCCGTGCATGGCTGACCGCCAGCGTGGGCGTGCACTCTAGGAGAAAAAAGAAGAGTCATATGACTCTTTCTTGCAAGTCCTCAGAGTCATATACGTTGCAAAGACAACTCTGCTTGAGGAAACATTGGCTCCAGCAACGTACCTTTTTCGGGATTTCTAAATCCTTCAAACATGAATCTTCCTCTGTACTTCAGTATCTCTTGCTTCGTAGCATAATCCACGACGGTAAACATCGCGAATGAATAAGCTGTGGTCAAATTCTGTAATGTTTCTGGCCGTAAATGCCGTCCACCATTTCTGAGTCATCTTTTCCTGCGTAGAGATTTGAAGAAGTGTTCTTTCTTTACGAATAATTATGGCATGCGCCGCTCATATGAATAAGGGTGCTGATCAAGGCCCTTGCGCCTTCTATTGCGAATGCGTGAATTAGCCAAATGTCACAGCGCCTGCAGCGAGATCACCACTTTAACGCTAAACTTGGTACGTCTTAAGCCTCATGAATAATTAGTTATCAGCTGAACCGTGAAAAAAAAAGTATATACATGCAACAAAAGCAACCTCATGGCGTTATCGGCCGCGAGATAAGAGTAACAAATTTCACTAGTAAATCCCTATTTCGCTTCTGCCTGACCGGCGGGTCAAGTACACCAACTTGGCAGGTCAGTTTTCGCCACGTTTCATTCCTGGGTACGTTCTCACGCGTGTCCGTAAAATTTGTTGCCGTATGCTTGTCTCGGCAATGAACCATTGCGCGCGACAGCTCACGCACTTTTCGTGTTTAAAATCGGAGCAGCCGCTCGAAAGAAATGATATATTGGAAAAGAATAGCGAACGAATGTTCATCGCGTTTGTGAAACTTGCACAATAAATAAATCTGAACTGCGGTGGTGTAGCTCATGTTCTGATTCATCAATTTCCAGACAGCGTGAATCGGACTGTTCTCGCAGTTTAGCGTTGGACTTCCTCTTGACTTCACGCTGCAATAGATGCGGGTTCGGAGCGTAAGATCTGCGCGTGTCCTGAGAAAGAGAGACGCGTAGATGCCATGCAAACAAAACAATTTTCGTGCACAGTTATTATGGAAAAGCATTTGATATAATCTTGTCGGATAGGATGCTGACTGTTTAGGTAAAGAGAGAAACTCTGGTTCTAAATGTAATGTATCGAACGGTAGTAGTTTGAAAGTGCACGTAAAACAGCTCGTCGCCCCGTCGCATCTTCCCGATACGGGTGTCAGTAACACCGTTTTGCTGTGACGATTCAAAATGCTATCCTTGATACTTGAACATAAGATTAATGGCAACAACATGAAGAAAGCTTTGCAGTGCGCGCTTTCTATATGGTTCTGAGCAGGCCCGTAGCCAGAATTTTTTTTCGGAGGGGGGGGGGGGGGGGCACCTGTTGAAAACTTCGAAAACCACCTATTTTTATTATTTATTCGCGGCAAAACACCCCCCCCTTCATCCGAATTTCGGGGGGTTGGGGGGCCCTAGGACACCCCCCCCCCCTGGCTACGGGCCTGGTTCTGAGCTAGTTTTCATGAAGGCGGCAGTTAATAATTTTAATGGCTGTATTTACCGGTGGAAAAAGATTGGGCAGGGTCACTCAAGACAGTTGTGTGTGTTTGCGCAAGCATGTCATGTAGGGAAAAGACAGACGGTCGGGTACGGTTTACAAGTGGAGTTTATTCCTGTGGACCTGTCTCTTTTCTTCGTAATTTGAAAGCAACTTTAGCATTGCCATTTTTTGGGCGTGTTGGTAAACAGAACTTGAAAACATATTCAGCGCTAGCAATACAAGGACATGAAAGAGACACCACGGTGCGCTAACTTCAACAATTTTATTCCAAGGAAACAACGTGGTTCCTGCACATGTTCTGGCGAAGCACAAAGATAAAGACGTGAGAGAGATTATAGAAGCGCAAGCTATCTCTCGCAATGGTGACACGTGTGAGTGCACCATCAATTGACCTTTTAGATAGGGAAAGAGCCTCCTTTCTGGTTGGCTAGTGCGTGGACTGGTGGCGCCCTGTGCACGGATAAATAGTCTGTTGTTTCCTTGGAATAAAATTGTTGAAGTTAGCGCTCCGTGGTGTCTCTCATGTCCTTGTATTGCTAGCGCTGAATATGTTTTCAAGTTGAAAGCAACCTACGCTCATTGACACGGTGGACAGGGCTCCCGTTACGCTCCACCACCGCATCTTCATAGCTGTGTGAACTCAACATGAAAGCGAACGCAAAATCGGGAGAATGGTCCGATTTACGCTGTCTGAAAATTGATGAATAAGAATATGGACGTAATTACACCATCACTGTTACGTTACTTCTTAATGTCACCACATGATGTAATTGCTTGGTCAAAAGTAGGGCAATGTCGCAAGCAGTGCAAAAATAAGGGAGGTGCAGAAGCCTTAGAATGCCTCCAATCTGGGAGACATTTCAAAACCATGTTAGTTACATAAGGCTTTCGAAGGAGGGCACGGGAATTTCAATAATTGTATCAGAAGAGAAATGAGATGTAGTTCGCTTTCGACCCGATTGAGGCGGATGCATTACGGGCAATCTGTTTTTTTTCTCTTTCTTTTTTCCTCTCTTTCTTTTTCTATCTCTTTCTCGTACGTGTAAATTTATATTCCTTTCTTTTTCTATATTTCCAATTGTTTCTGATTCTCGCTCTTTGTATCTTTCTTTCTCTCTCTTTTTTTTTGATCATGTTTCTTTATTTCTTTCTATTTCTGTCTTTCTCTCTGTTTTTCTTTCTCTATTTTGTTTTTTTGCTGTCTACCTCTTGCTCTCTCTGTGTATTCCTTTCTCTGTCTTTCCATCTTTTTCTTTCGTTCTTTTCTTTCACTTGTCTCTATTTCTCTCTTTCTCACTTTTCTCTATGTACTTGTTCTGTCGCCCGTCAGATTTACTGCATGCCAAGCCTGACAAATCGAGACATGTGTGTTCAGGTATCCAAGCAGATTATGAAGAGGACAAAGATGGCGCCTGCCGGTTCATGATGATAATAATTATACTTTGAGAATGACGGAGTTTCTCCGAACTTCAGCAGCTCCGCCGCTAAAATGAATTAAAGGAACAAAATCAAATTTAGCGTTTCTTTTTACAGTTTTACCAATTGTTTCCTTTCATTTCTTGCACGATAACCTCGGCTTCTGAAGTGAAGGAACATTTTTCTTCATTTTTTTTAAAGCAGAATGTATCCATTACCAGCAATGCAGGTGTGGAGATGAAGTAAGAAAGAAGTCAAGATAAAATATAGACAAGCTGTGTGCAGTGCTTCGTGATAGGAACGATACTTCGACTGCAAGATTGATCCCCCCTGGCCAAAATCGAGTAAAAAGTCCAATCAGATATTATAATAATATCTGGGGTTTAACGTCCCAAAACCACCATATGATTATGAGAGACGCCGTAGTGGAGGGCTCCGGAAATTTTGACCATCTGGTGTTCTTTAACGTGCACTGACATCGCACAGTACACGGGCCTCTACCATTTCGCCTCCATCGAAATGCGACCGCCACGGCCGGGATGAACCCGCGACCTTCGGGTTAGCAGCCGAGCACCCTAGCCACTGTTCCACCGAGGCGGACTCCAATCAGATATTCCCCAGCTCAATCCAATGTATGTCCGGGAGCACGAAGCGAAATTTGTTGCCCAGGCTAAAATAAGGAAAAGTCAGTTGGTGCCTCAGAGCCTTGCATCAGTGACAGCTATGAAGTGCCTGCGATATGGAGTCTTCAAAATATGGTTCAAGAAACAAATAAGTTGATTGTCTCCGGATTATATTGTTGAATTAAATTATGTCCATGGAATATATTAGATGAAATCCGAGACATCGTTTTTCTTTACTATTGTTTCAAACCTGTCGGACGGGCCAACTAATTTATTTTTGCGGTGCACCTGGCTGAAAAAATAGGATGAATATTCTATATTCTATAGCATATTCTGCTCTGTAGTTCACTATTCTCACAGCGGCAGTATTTTTCGCTACCCCTTCCTCCCTTTATGCCGGATCATCAATAAAGTTGTTTCACTCACTCTAGCCTACCCATCCCCCCCCTCCTCTCTCTCTCTCCCTCACTCGGGCTTTTATCGCTACGCACCTTTCGCGCGACGAATGATGGCGGGCTCGTTGCTTATCTGCTTGAGCTACGTTCAGTGAAACTTGTTCTTGAGCTAGTTGATGCGTGCTTCAAGAAATTTTAAGACGCAAACCACCAAGGAAAAACAGGTGAAAGGAAAGAGGGTTACCAAAAGTACATCGTCTGATCCGCGGATTTCCGTGAATGATTCAGTTTCTGGTGAGCTAGCCAGCCTGTGTCATTGGCTGAAGCACTTCACACGCAGGCAGTCTCGCAAAAAGCGAACTTGTCGCCAAATATCTGACTTCCAGACACGGCATATCCTCTTCGCTTGTCCAACCAATGGCTTGATACATCCACACAAAGCTTGCACTTCAAGCGGGAACAATCCATTTGTGATGTACGACAGGTATTTCGCTCGGCCTGTAGCATGTGCAATAAGCGAGACTAGTAAGCAAGGCTCAGAATCAGGAAGAGATGACCGAAGGGAAAGGTTCGCTATAGAAGAATTACACTTCAGTAAAACTTGTTGTTGGGCTAGTTGGTGTACGCGCAACAAATGTGGGACAATGTAGTATAAGATGCTTATTACTGACGTCATAAAAGAAAGCATGACAACTTACCTTTATATGTATATCCTTGACAAGCGCATACATTGCAATCAAGGTGAACGTATTTAGCATGTCGCGTACTATTCACGGAGATACGCTGTGAAGTGCGGAAACTTGGGTGAGATGGCTGAGGTAAAGTAAGTGGCACGTGAATAACGGCAGCGGAAAGGGAAAAGGCACACGTGATGACGCTCAAATTCAAGTACATTTCCAAATACGCCTGAATATACGCAAGCCTAATCATAGCGATTTCACGCAAGCCACAATGTTACAATGTCGTGAAAATTGAAAAACGTACAGGTCACTTGAGCTTCGTCTTTAACAATAGAACGCGATAGCATAATCGAGACCTGCGCCCATCGCCTTCTCAAATGCTAGCCTTGTTTCGGTTTTCAGTGGATGCCTCAACCGCACCTCAACAAAACGAGCGTCTCTGTCCGTAACATTAACAAATATAAACTTCTATAAACGGATGCCAACGACACCGACACCAGAATTTCTGTGAAACAAGCTCTTTATAGTTATCGCGTTAAAACCAGAAAACACATGACACTCTGAGGGTTTTTGCACCGGATGCGCACGATCTTCTTGTAGCAGTGAGTGTAGATGAGCATGCCTACGCAGATAAGTTAATTCTCGTTCATTTGCACTAACTATGGGCTGTCGAATGAGTCGAGGACGATGCCGCAGCCCGAGATGTAGGCTCACAGACCAAGCGCCCAGGCTATGAGTAAAAGAAGGTTCAGTTAAATGTGGAAATCACCATACTTTGTGGCGGAATAGAACAAAGCGATGTACTAGCATAGACTGGCTGCCGCGCCGTTGGAAAAGAAAAAAAAAAACAAAGCTCGAAGACGGACCATCTCATAGCTAGCCATGGTACTTAACCAGCCGACTGCTGGCGCATCGAACACTCTTTTTAGGTGCAACACTGAACGAGACAAAATGATCTGATAGACCGCAGCACCATTGCAGCAAATACTGTCTGATGAAAGGGTCGACAAACAGCGTGAATGTTAACAAAAACAAGGGAACTTAAGAAAAACTGACTATAAAGCAAAACAACCCAAGCAGTGTGTATACATTTCACTCCTTTAGCACCCATGTTTGCTTTAGCACCGTGCAGGCTCTCGTTACAGATCTTCGTCGTTAAGTCCGGCCACGTCTCCGAAGTATTACTTCCACGGCGCCCGTGTTTGTGCGCAACTCTCTTTTGGCTTCATTACACTTTTGGCTGTTATCGAAGTAACATTTTTTTTTTGTAAATATCCTTGGCTTCTATATTGCTGCACACTTAAGCGAGGATTCGCTATCGCACACGGAACTTGCTGCTGGATCACCTTTGATTTGCATATCAAGTGGCTCGAAGAGTCTGTGTTTTTCACTGCTGTTCCGTGCTTTCTTCATTTTTTGTTTTTTTTTCCCTTTGATTAAGACTTCGGCATCCAGTGCAATGCCTAAGTCCCACTGAAGTGTCCCGTTGTTAGTGTTTACACTAAGAGACGGCTTCCTGTTTACCTTACTCAATCTGTAGCACTAATGAGAGCGTTAATTAAAAAGAAACTAAAAGAGAACAAAATAAACCTTTCTGGTGCAAACAACGAGGGTGTTTCACTTTTTTATCACAGGGCTAGCTTTCACACGCTGAACCGAGAATGTGAGGCTCCACAGAACTTAGTGCTTATCTCCTCCTCCTTTTTTTTCTTAATTCGCTGAGCAAATACGAAGCAAGCTCTTGGACGTGCGCAGATAATGGGATTGAAGGAATTGAAGGAGAGTCTGGATGAGCTTGAATCAAGTACGAGGCTTTCCGGCCATTTTGCCTTTTTCCGTCATCATTCGCAAGAATCGCAACAGCCTACAAAAGTGGGCTCTTCTTCAGAAAAACGGCTTACGCAATAGATTTTCATAGGAAAATCTTTCATCCAATGACGATGACCGACATATCGTTAGTGAACCGGCTGAACATTGGGAAAACGAACTTACAAAACAGAAGTTTTGTGAATTCGGCGCCTCATTACTACTAGTTCATCTTGCTTCTGTGGTACATGGTAAGACACTGCTCTGCATTAGATAGTGTTGGACGTCAAAGTCCACAAAAAGAGACTGTCACCATATCTGAATACGTCAAGATCTGAATACGTCAAGAGGCGTCACTATCGGCAGAAACTAACGCTGCCATGCTTAAAGTCTGCTACGAACACTTTTATTACATGGAACCTATTTATTCAACTTGGAAGATTTGAAACTGTTCTAGGTATGCTTTTTAGGGTATGATCAGAGCACAAAGTCTGTACGGGAATTGACCATTTTGTGGACAATATATTTTAATTTTTGAAATGGAGGCCTATGGGGAACGTGCACTGAGCCGGTGGCGCCTCGGTGCGGGAGTGAACGAAAGGAATTGGCGTGCTCCGTGCAGCAGCCGACCCATGAGCGCAGGCGTGTCAGGTTGTTAGCGGTGCTTCGCAATGTCGCGTATGAATTGCTGTGTCGTAAAATGTGCCGATAACTATACGAACTACGCACCTGGAACAGTTTTTCAGTTTTCCGCCGTGACTGTGCTTCAGAAACCGGCGGGAACACTGGATTAGTGGACGCCACGCGTAGCGCAGGGTTCCCCTTCAGAGGGGGGAGACGGCTCATCGCAGCGCCTCCCTTACCTATTAAGTCAATGTATGAGGCAGACTTTGCGCCCCTCCTTAGGTGACTAGAGGGGGCGGCCGCCTCCCTCGTGCGCACGCCTATGACGCCATGTAAAGCAAGTGATCCTGCGGGCACGTTTATGAAGTACATGCTGTAGCTAGTTCGCTGTGAATTTACTCTCCACGCTTGTCAACTGATATTTTTAACGTGCTGGAGGAACCGAGGGGCATCCGCAAAAGTGATCTCGAGTCTGTAGTCCACAATTCGTTGGCGAAAAACAATCGACAGATCCAGCAATTCCCCCTAGTACACTGCTGCTGTTTTTCCCCGTATCGCAGTTCGTAAACAGTAACATTAAGGAAGAAGTCACGCATGACAGGCAAAATGCGTCGCAGACCACCAGAATAACAAAATTTATTCCCCATGTACTGCCATAGCCCTTAACAGCAGTGTGCGCGCGCAAGCGAAGCCGGACACGCCGTTCTATTGCGCTACGTGACAGCTGAGATATCGCGTGCAAAGCTGACACGTGACAAATTTACTCAAGGACCCATGCAGCCCGAGCAACACCTACAAACGGAGCTTAACTACTGCACAGAAAACTTCGCGCAAATGCCACGCATTGCTAAATGCAACACGGGCAGTTCGGCGACCGTACGTATTACTTGCACGCATAGCAAGGGGTTGTCTAACACATGTCAGACACAAATGTCTTCGTTTACTCAACAATAACCAGGCAAAATGGCAAGAAATAATGTTTACAAACATCGATGGTGACGGTCTATGCTTCGAGCTTTACACTGGCCGGCCGCACGAACCGCCCTTTCAAAACACTCTGCCGCGCGTCTGTGCTACGTCACATCGAAAACATGATTGATTCTCTAAATTAATGTCATTTGTCCTCGTTTGGGGTCCCAAAAGAATCATGCACTGATAACTTTCTGGAAGCCTACCCGTTTTATCAAACCTGTCACCTTCGCGCACACGCACCTGCATACAACGCGGGCGTAGCTGACGGAGAGACGACGATTCGTAGCACGCCAGTTGACACTGAAGTGGCCGCAAGTCGCCACTCGCGGCGCTGACGGCGCATAGGTGCAGTGCACTGCTGCGCCCCCTGTAGGTGCTGCACGTTTCCCATATGTAGTAGTTTTGTGGTAAAAATATCACGCTGCGACGCTTGTGGACGTGGGTTTGATATCAGATCAAAATGGCTAGATTTCGCGGAGGAAGGGGGGGGAGAGGCAAAGTGAAGATTGAAAACCAAAGCACGCGTCTGGATAGATTTAGGTGCATGCTAATGAAAACCAGGCGGTCAAAATTAACCTCGAGTACCCCTCTACGCTGTGCTTCATAATCACTTCTTATTATCCGCACGTCAAACTCGATTGGGCAATTTGTGAGAATGATGATACGATTATATTCCAGGTTTTAATATTGGTGCTACAACTGCAAGATATTAGTTTTCCTTTCTTGGTTATTTCTTTTTTTGGTTTGTGCTATAAAATGTCTTGGTAGCTTCTCTGCTTCACTTAGGCAACCGGAAAAAGTATTTTATTCCATCCGCTATCAACAGCCCCGATGTCGGCGCTCAACTGTGGGCTGTCCAGAGGGCCCACGAAGCGGCGGTCGGGCTTGGCCTGACTGTCCCAACGTGGGAGCGGCCCGCTGCGCGTTGAGTCATGCACCTCAGGACTAACATTAAAGTTTCGCATCCATCCATCCATATGAGTTGAAACGGGGGCAAATTAGTCAAAATATCTCAAAGTGGGCGGAGAAGAAATACTCAAAACTTTTACAAGCGTGTTTCATAAGCAGCATATAGAATATATGGAATGGCCTGATAGAATAAAACTTCCAATATTGTTGCATTTTATTTCTTTTAGTGATAAGCATCATATTTATGGTATATAGGGAATGATGTTGAAAAAAAATACCTAAATTTGAGCAAGGCAAGAAACGTAGCTGCGCCGCAGAAATCATGTTAACCGATTTAACTTCAAACTTATTATTGTCTGCATGCTGTTTCGAGTTTACAACTCTTGCCATTGTTTAGCCATGTATTGAAAACTGTGACTTCACTTGAAGCCATGGCCTGACGTGAACATCTGACATCATCGTAGTGCATCTTGTGTTCAGAGACCAATGAAACCGATACACCATACAAGTAGCATGCGAGCAGCACATACCAGTTGCATTCTCTCTATATATCTCTATTTATGTGTGTTTTTGCTGAAGATAACTAACTGGCTTCTGACTACATTGCACATTGCATTCGTCGTAATGAGACGGCTATTTTGCAAAATCATTTGCAGCTAAAAAGCACCATGTGTTAAATCTCCTTGCTTTTAAGTTACAACTAGTTTATACAAGTAACAGTCGATTTCGCCGTATTACTTTTGCGCAGCAATAGGCGCTGCGTTGGATTTGCGGCGCAGGCACCTTTTGTACGCAAAAGAACTTTAGTCCCGTACCCTTAACTCGGCGTGAAATTTGGTTCTTGATGTTGAATGTACTCCCTCACCTACTTACAGTGTCTTGTGAATAGAAAAACAAGGAGGTATATGTGGCCATCCTTCAGTGAACTCCTTAGAGTAGAAAGGCACTTACTCGGTTTCGCAGTTTACGCAGCCTCTTACAGCTAAATAGATCCGGAGATTTATAGCTGCGCCTTTCCTGGCTTTTTTCAAACTAGCACCGCTGCCTATCTTATACAGCACCACCTGACGAAATAGCTGTCCGAGCTAAAGCTAATCTTTTTAGCGGAATCTTACCTGTGCATGACGAAAATTGATTCCAAAGAATTACTGCAAGAAATACTGTAAGATATGGTGCGATAAAGGTACGAGCTTGAACAGCGTGATATAATGACTACAGGAAGGTAAAATAAAGTCAGGTGCATTGTCAGGCAAGTCTAAGATAAAGAGAAAGACAGATAGGAAAAAGAACGTCGCTATGTTTTGCCTAAGCCCTGGATACGTAAAGCAATATAGATAAATAAAAAAAAGAGAAAAGGTGATAAATGAATAGCAGCGAATAATATCTTAAGGCTTAGTACCTGTGAGATGCTTTGAAAGAACAAAAACGTGAGAGACTGTTAGTGAGCGGTAAGACTTATGGAGGCAGGAATAATCCAGTTATTGTCTTTTGGAAGTTTCGAAACCTTGTTGTTCTTTATCCGTTGGTTCTTTTCAAACCCGATGTCACATTTTATGGTTTCGTGAAGGACAATATCGCTACAGTATATAAGCAGTACTACGCGGAGCATGTTCGTGTGCTAAAGACAATAGAAAAAAAAAGCGGACATACATGAAGCGCTAATCGAAAATCGGTCACGATGGTTGAAATTGAAGCAAGTAAACTTATGGAATGGAAGCTTTCTAGTTGCAGTAGGCGGGCCAGTATCAGTTTCGATCGCACTCGAAAAATTTAGTGCAATTTGTTGCGCAGTAAGCGTGCAAGAATTAGCTCAATAATCTTTTTGGAAATAGCACGCAGGGCGTCTCGCCGAATACCAATAGGAGGTAAGGTATAACACACTGCTATCTTGTCATACACTGGACAAACGGGACGCTGCCTGAAACATCCCACTATACGAGAGAGCACATGCAGCATGAGCAGTGGAACATGCAGTAATCGCGCTCTGCATTGTACGAAGTGCACACGAGAGTTGTGAGAAGATACAATGATAAATGCACCAGAGAGATCTTTGAAGAACGCGTAGTTCACACCCGCAATGACTCATCGCTAAGCATGGCTTCCGTGGACTTGCTAAAAAAGCTTCGAGTACGCTATGGCTTCGCCTTCAAGGGTATAACGCAGCAGCGTAACCCAGGTCGCATTCGCATCCTTTTCTCAATCGCTAACCTTCCTTCGCTTCTCGGCAGACACCGTGCTTCAAGGTACGGAACTATCGTCGTGTAACATTTTGTCTTTCAGGCGATAATACAATGTCTTTGCGAGTCAAGTAGCGATGGGCCCACTGCGTTTGATTGATCGTTTTGCGAATTGGTGAAGTACCTACTACGTGGCCGCAAGGCAACACGCGCACCCGCACAGCTGCACACTTTATTGATGGTATTGCTGATAACGATGATTAATTATGCTTTTTTGTGCGCATTGTAATTTGTGGGCAACCACTCGCCGCGCAATGTACATTTTTTGACGCCAGGTATGATTGCGCGCTTTCGCCACGCATAATTACATGGGCTAAGGAGACTTCTCACACAATATGACATTGGTAAAGTTTTTTTTTTTTTTTTTGCGAAAAAGTTTGAAGCAGAATCGTGGCGCTGCGGTAGAACATGTCATTTCCAAGAGGGGTTTCGATTCTCACTCACACTGAGGATTCTCACTATTTATTTATTTGATAGCGCTTTCGAACTTTCTCTCCCGGAAAACTCTGATTTTCCGCTCACAAGCAACGACGCCCAAACCAACGCCGACACCGCAATTTCTGTGAAACAAGCTTTTAACGGTAGCGCTTTAAAAGGGCATAATCATCTTGATTACTTACTATAATCTGTCGCACGTGGCGTTATCAGGGGCGTAGCCAGAAATGTTTTGCGGGGGGGGGGGGGGGCACCTCCTTGAATTTCGGGGAGGGCACCTACTTGAAATGGCCATTTTTCGCTATGTACGCCATTGCGAAAAAAAATTCGGGGGGGGGGGGGGGCACGTGCCTGGTGTGCCACCCCCTGGCTACGCCACTGGGCGTTATGAATGCTGCACCTACCGAAAACTCCTTGCACCTCACATGGTTTTGCGGTGCCTTGGGGATAGGCCCTATTCTGACCAAGCGACAATGCGTCACGTTATGTGACGTAGAAGTGACGTTATGAAGACGCGTTCGTGTTGTTACAAATATCGGTGACCTTTGAAGCCATTATGACGCCTTAGGAGGACGCCACCATATATGATAATTTTTCATCACCCGTGTTCACGCCCACGACGCCGACGATAACGTTCAACGTCTGATGAAGCATCCAAGGCTTTCGCCTAAGGAACGATGTCAACGAGCTCGCTTACGGCCCACTACGCGCTTGTATAACAGGTTCATGCCAAAGTTATCTTTTTATTTTTTTATTTTTCATTCCCCAGCGTCGCTTATCGTAGACACCAGCGGGGCACTGGTCACACCTCTGTTAAACACATCTTCCAGGATGCTTCTTTATTCTCTCCGCAAAAAATTATCATCAGTCATGTATCATGCTCCTTTCTTTAACGAAGCTTGCCTTCTCATCAAGAACAGTGTAGTATATTTTACGTAGATAAGGTTATGGACTGGAAAATGCCCGCGGCGGCTCATTAAAGCGAGCGAGTGCAAACAGGGTTCACAAGGGCGTCGTTGTTTGGTGCAAACAGAAAAAAAGAAGCGATGCCCTTAAAGGTGTGAAGTAACAGTTTCCGCCTAATGAGTTTACCTCCCTTGAATAGCAAGCGTGCCTTGTTTAACTTTGTTCTAGCTGCTCATGCACAAGAGCAGCGTCGTGGCTTTAAGGTTTCCGGGTCGTTTAGCACAAAGGTTACAGTGTGCCTCTACGCACACGATAACGCCAGGACAGCCTGATATCCTTGTTGCTTTTATGGGCACTCATTCATTATTTGAAATGACCGACCATGAACTATATGGCCCTGAAACCAATTTAGGTCTTATCTGTTCCATTCTGCAACCTTTGATGTTGTCGCAGCAATAAAGACATGGGGTCCTGGCACCTCGTGTTGTTCTTTTTTGTATACGAAAAAAAAAAAACTAAATATTTCTGATCAAAATGGCCTTTCGTGGACAAGTAGTTTAGAAAAGGGATTCTATCTGTGATGTTACTTGCAAAGGTACGGCATGCACTTGCATATTCCTTGGAGATAACAACGCGGGTTGACATAAATTTGAAATAATGGCGCTTGCTCATTGTTATAACTATATTATTATTAGATGCGAAGCATCTTATGCTCGGGGCTATGTCTGTCCCTCCCGCGTCCCGCGTCCCCCGTCCGCCGTCCCGCGTCCCGTGTCCCGCGTCCCGCGTCCGGCCACTTTCATGAAGTAGGGAAGCACCCATCATGCGTACCAGAACACTGTAGTAATATGAAGGCCCTCAACCACTACTACACTCATCTGAGTCATGGCCGAGAGCACAGAGAGGCTGCTTAGCAATGGCAAGGCAGGGGGTGTCTGTCGCCCAGGTTGACCCCATTCCTTGACCTTGCTTGCATGTGTTTGGAAGGGGCTTAGTCCGTCCCTCCTTCCCGCGTCCCACACCACCACAGCGCATGCGCGTCCCCTCCCCCATCCTCTCCTACGCTCACCCCCTTTTTTCTACTCTAGGCATCATCTACTCTACGGAGCGGCGCCCGCGTCCCGCATCCCCACAGCGCATGCGCGTCCTCTCTCCTTTAGGAATCCTCTACTCTAAGGAGCGGCTTCCGCGTCCCACACCCCCCACAGGGCATGCACGTCCCCTCCCCATCTCTCTCCTCTCCTACGGTCCTCCCCCCCCCCCCCCCGTCCTCTCCTGTAGGAATCCTCTACGGAGCGGCGCGTACGACAGGTGGTGTGACAGCTGCATACTCCGCTGGGGCGCCACGGTAGTTCCGCGGTATGAAAATGACGGAGCGCCGCGATGAGCGCCGGGACCGCTGCCGTGAAATGAGAGCGGCGACGTTCCTCCCGTTCAAGCTAATTATCTCCCCGCTGCTTTGCATCCACACATGGTTCCCTTTAGCGGGAGATGGGGAATTTTTATTTATACCACTGCTACTACTACTACTACTACTGTTGTGATTATTATTATTATTATTATTATTATTATTATTATTATTACTATTATTATTAGAAATGTGAAATCGTGAGATGCGTCGTCATCCCGCGATGACGTCTTAAGGTCATCACCACGACATAGATTGTCAAAACATGAACGTTCATGATGACGCCACTAGACTTGTCACAATGGCTGATTAGCCAAGTTGGTGAGTCAGACCAGGTTTTAGGCAAATGCCTATTTTGCTTCTTGCGCTCCTATGGTGCCACTTTCATATATGAGCATGAATTAGAGCTTAAGAAGGGCTTTTAAAGTGTTCTTCTAGTGCTTATAAATGCCTATTTTGGGCGCATGAGCCTGAATTCACGTAATTGCCTATGAATGATTAAATCAAAATGTGTGCTTAAGATGAACACTATTTAGCTTCAAGTTCCGCTTTTCAGTGAGTTTTCAGACCGTTATTCATGTTACCGGGCAACACTGACTGTTCGGAACTGTACGTGGTTCAACCAACTCCTGTTTGACCAATTCCCGGAAAACAAGAGCCAATGCGGTGTTCCTGAAGGCACCGTCTCGCGTGCGCTAGTTCCACGAGAAGTCGCAGGACGTACCCATTTGCCAGAGCCCATTGTCACACGTTGGCTAGCAGCTGTTGAGCGTCACAAGTGCTAGTCCTCGGACATGAAATTCGGCGTGAAGTGTCGAGAGTGCTGCTGTCAGGTAAAGCCCAAGCTGTACTCTCTGTGGATAGCCTACAAGGAAAGCTCACCTACTCGCGAGTCAACATCACGTTCCTCGCAAATACCTTTAGAAAACTTCAACATACGGGAGAAAGTCTAATTGTGAACATGCGCTAATTGCCCATGTACGGCGAACAATTTCCCGCGATTTCTGAAGGATCAGTAGCCTAAAAGGCACGTGCAAAGTTACAACCGGTCTAGCAAGAGAAACAGTGATTTTCTTTCCTTTGAGAAGTTTCAGGAGTTCTTGCTGGTAAACACTCTAGGTTCCCAGCGTCGATTCAATCACATATTCCCGAGTACTATTACGCTCGAATAAATACTGTCGAAATCGAGTGTTCCTTGCCAGCGAACGAGGTCATTCTCAATGACCGCAGGTACAATTTTGAATCTAATTATGATGGTAGTTTGCTTTTGTTTCCTCAATTGTCAGAATAATTTTTATACTTCGTGCCGTGTGCTCTCCAAAAGATATTCCTTCAAACATTTGCATTTCAAATGGGAGGAAGTGTATTTGGCAATGTTGAGACGCCTTGCCTGTACAAGTCGGGTAATGCCATTGTTCGTGAGAAAATTGCCAGTGCTGACCATAACCTTTATATAAAAGACAAGCTTTTTATTAATAAATCGTTGTCTGTTTTGCATTCATTATATCTCTGTTTCAACTGTGTCTTATTTATTTGCGCAAGTCATATATATGTAGTAGCGCTTTTTGAATAGGTATTCCTCCAGTATTCTTTTTCGTGTCTCTTTCACTATGTGCCACGCTTGTGTAAGCGACAGTGGACCACGGAACATGAATGTGAGCAGTGGGCTTGTTGAAAGTCAATTGACCGTCATCAGTCCAGAAGTGTTATGGGAGAATTGCACGGCTATGTTCAACTGTTGGCACCTTTGTTTCATCCCCAACAATAACATTTTTTGTCTTCCTGTCTAGAAACGTGTCAAACACGTCCTCGCTTGAAATTATTTGCATTTATGGAAAAATTGATTGTGCTGTAGTGAAGAGAGGACGACGACGACACACGAGCAAGCAAGCCAGCCTGAGTGTCAATAGCAGCAGGGGACACGAGCTCGCGCTTGCCCGGATTCAGGCTGCTGGACGCCCGCTCTTTGACGCTCTACTCGTGACGCCTCTCGACTTTCGCTGAAGTCTACGCGTCAATAAACCACGTCACAGTGCCAATATTTACGACGTCGGAGGCCTAAAACGTTGGTTCACTTCCCTATTTTTCGCGTCTAAAGCGCGCTTTTTTTATTGCCTAAAAACTTGGAGGACGCTTGAGCTTCGCCTTCAAGAGTGGAACGCGATAGCGTAATCGGGCCCGTGCGCATCGCCGTCTCAACTGCAAGCCTGGCTTCAGTTCTCGGTGCATGTCTCGTCAATGCCGTAAAGAAACAAACGACTATCCACGAAACATTGGACGTTTGAATGTATCCTAGATTGCCTACTGCAAGTACAGTTCTTAAGTGCCCGCGACGCCATAATTCTTCCTTTTGCGAATCAGCCAAAAGCACTATGCGTTCGCAGGGCAGCACGTGAACCTACGCAGCTACTCGTTTTGTTGATGCTTTTACAGCTGATGATGAGTAAATTTGACTGAGCGCTTTGTAATGGGTAAGCCTTTAAAAAAACCAATAGTTGCGCAATGCACATGTCTGAACGCCTGGCGCGATTTTTACTCTTCTGCCCCGCAATAAACAAGCGTTAACGGAGACGGCCTATGTTCGATTCTCAGGCGAGCCGAAGATTCCGATTATTTGTTTTATTTGCATCTTTCTCGATTTTTTGGTCACGGACAAGCTGATGACATTGTGCCCACAACCAATGACGCCGTCCCCGACACCAACGCCGACGCGGACACTGGAATATCTGCGAAACGAGATCTTTAACGCTATCGCATTAAAAGGCGCTGGAAGAATGCACGTGTGTACCGTACGTGTTAATACGTTAGTGATAGATGTGGGAGGATTCTTACACCAGCTGTACGAGATGACTGTCTCTCTGTTACGAAACACGATATTCATCCCAAATGCGTGAATTAACAAAATCAAAGAAATATTCTTGCAGGGCTTGGTTTCGAGCTAGGCCCCCCACAATCCTGACGGTGAGTGTCTTAACCACCGGGCTAAGCACAAACGCTCTCAAAGACGGGACTATGTCAAAACCACATGAATGAGCTTCCACCCATGGTAAAAGAAATGTAAATTGAGAACGCTCGTTGTGAAGGCATCCGTTGATTTTTTTGGTCGTCTGAGCGAAGGAATCGGTCTGAGGCTCCCAGAGCGACGGAATCAAGATGTTCACAGTGATAAAATTCCAGCAGCTCGCGCGAAAAAAAAAAAGGGGGGGGGGGGGGGAGGGTATACTAGAGCTGTTTGGTAGAGGCTTTCATCTGGCAGGGAGACGTCAGCATAGCGTGGGTTCGATTGTGATCCGGGACAACCTGTGAAGCCGACAGCATAATTATACAGATACGCAAAATATCCGCATTAGTAATTGCAATGCGAAACTCGAGATTTAGTGATCACAGGATGCGCCTGCCGTAAGGCTCTTCCAGAAGCTGAAGAGCGCTTTAAAGAAGAGAGACGCCATTCTCACGCTGCCCAGAAAAAAATTGAAGGACACTTTGTAGTACAATCCAAAATGTGTTCGGCGAAAGCGTGTGGCCATTCCACTGACTATGCCATGTCTTTTCTTTTACACTCTCAGTGGCATAACCCACAAACCAAATGTGTGCGTGTTTTGTTGTTTAATTTTGTACCGCGAATCGCACCGTGACGCGAGACTAATCTTCCTCCGTTCGCATGCGTTCGTATTTTCTCGCGCTTTGCGCATCGTACAAACGCCATCTGCGTTCCAGCGCTTAAATTGACGGACCCTTTGTAAATTCGAAAGTGTATTCCGTGAACGCCTGTGTCCATTGAGCCGGCGTTGCTCAGAATTATTGCAAACGCTGGGCACAGCGACGCTACGCAAGCAAAGGGCGAGCGCTGTAGAGTCCGACGCGACCGGCGTCCGTTTGCGCATCCCGGCGGCCACCTGGCTCCGTGCCAGAGATCGGATGGACGGACGGGCGGACAGATAGACAGACAGAGAGACGGACGGACGGACGGACGCACAGACAGACAGACAGACAGACAGACAGACAGACAGACAGACAGACAGACAGACGGACGGACGGATTGACGGACGGACGGACGGACGGACAGACGGACGGATGGACGGACGGTCGGTCGGACGGACGGACGGAGGAATGGACGGGCGGATGGACGGACGGACGGACGGACGGACGGATGGACGGACAGACGGATGGACAGACGGACGGACAGCCGGAAGGACAGACGGATGGACGGACGGACACTGGACGGACGGACGCCGGACGGACGTGAGCATGAAACATTAAAGGCTTTCGCCTTAATATCTCTACACTTTCTAGAGAGAAAACTAAGTCCAACCAGCCTATTGTTCGATCTTTCCTTGGCACTAATTCGAAAGTAGACATTGTAGAGCAGTGTTAGGCGTATGCTCACTTGGCTCTGTAAAAGTTAGGTTAAAAGATCGGAAGGCGTTCTTTCGATGATCGTCATGAGATCAATCAATTGCGGTCGCTGTTGCAATTTGCTGGATATGCGGAAAATTTTCGACACCAACCCGGAGAAAGTACCAGGGTCCTTCGCTATGGCATATGTTAGAAGCACCCCTAGTGTCTTGGCCCCATGCGCAGTATCGAGAGCCGGGTGTGGTTCATAAAATATGACGCCTGCTGCATAGTACACGCAGTCGTCGGTCATTTTATTGCGATAGGAATCATATTGCGACTCTCGTCAAGTTTTGCCGTTGCCGTCATGTCCCTCTGGGTATATGTATGTATATATGCCAGGCCGGTAGCCAGGAATTTTTTTCGGGGAGGCACTTGTTGAAAGCCTTGACAGACAGCCCTTTTTTATTATTTTTTGGGGGTAAAACACTCCCTTCCATCCGAATTTAGGATGGAAGGAAAACCAGGAGGAGGGCTCCCCTGGCTTCGTGCCTGATATATACATATAAATAAGGCACAAATAAAAATAACTTTAAAAAGTTGGCACTTCCACGAAGTGAATCATGATGAGTGGGCGAAGCACTGGGGATCGTTCTTACCGCGAATCACCCGTGACATTGCCCACTCGCGCATGTAAATGAGTGACAACGCGAAGAAGACGGGCCAGGGCAGCGGCGATCCTCCGCAGTGTAGCAGAGGTCCCTGGGGAGAGCTGTTTTGTCGACGCGGCCAGGTACGGGAACAGCAACAAATACGCAGTGGTCTCGGTCGACCAAGCTGGTTCGGTCATCAATGCCGCATCGACTGAATGTTCCTCCTCGAGCGCTGCCGAGCAGGTGGCCATCGCCGTCGCTCTCCTCGACGAGAAGCGCGCGAACGTATACAGCGACTCACGGGCAGCCGTCCGTGCCTTCGCCGTCGGCGCAATCGCCAAGGAAGCACGCCGTATTCTCGGTCAAAAAAGACATCTCTAACCACATCTTAACGTGGTTCCCTGCTCACATGGGTCATTTTGAAGGAGGCCCCACCAACCTCAACGAGCTGGCCCACTCCAAGGCGCGAGGTATGACGTTCCGCGCCCACGGAGGTTCTCCCCAGCCCACGACGTTGGACAATAGAGATCCGCCCACCACATACAATGAAATTACGCAGCACTTCTACCTAAGCAGGAGGGTCTACCCCCCTCCTCACAGAAAACTACACAGAGCCCAGGCCATGACGCTTAGACTCCTGCAGACTGATTCATATCCAAATCTGGCCTTATTTCACAAAATTTACCCGGATACTTACACTAGAAGCTCGTGTCCCCTTTGTGGGGAAGTAGCTAACTTAGAGCATATGCTCTGGCGATGCCCCCTCGTTACTGGGCAGTGAACAAGCCGACCCAGCCAAGTGGGAGCTCCGCCATCAGAAGCCCCAACAAGGGGGATCAGCTTTGGGCCGTCCAGAGAGCCCACGATGCGGCGGTCAGGCTAAGCCTGCCCGTCCCAACGTGGGAGAAGCCCACTGCGCGCTAGTCGCGTCTCTCAGGACTATATTTAATAAAGTTCCACTATCCATCCAACGCGTATGTGCAGTATATACAATGTGTTTTTGCCGTTTCGCCGCCACTTTCCTCGTCCTCAACGCCGGGGTAGCAGCTTGTTGTCGGCGTGGCCGTTTTGCCGTTTTTCCTTTTGCGGGCGAGAGCGCGTTCACGATCGTTTTCATCCATTGCAGAAAGAGAATGTGTGGTCTGGCACGCGCTTATTCTTCATCGTCATCAGCGTCATCATCATCGTTATGACGTATAGTGGGCACATTCCATGTGCTGCGCGGTGATGCCAGAAAGAGTATGTGTGCTCTGGAACGCGCTTATTCTTCGTCGTCATCAGCATCATCGTCATCATCATGGCGTATAAAGGTTACCTTGCATGTGCTGTGTCGTGATGGCAGCGCTATCGTCATCGCACTAGCATGGCTACACCGGGGAAGTGATGTACAAGCCTCGACCTTTAGGAGCTTCACCCCTAAAGGATTAGAAGGACTGCTTGGAAAGCGCGGCACACAGCCAAAGCGGGAATAGCGGCATTTCTCACTCGCTACGCTATAAATTAATGCGGTGGCTGATGACAACGCAGAATTATACCTGAGCCCTTTGTAATGGGTTGGAATGGGTTACACAATTTGGATTGTATGGCGCCTGGTTATCTTACTCTTCTACCACGCTATATTAAGGCGAAAGCCTTTAATATCTCATGCTCACGTCCGTCCGGTGTCCGTCCGTCCGGCGTCCGTCCACACCCCCACTGCGCATGCGCAAACCCATTAAAAAAATAAAAATAAAAAACCTCCTCTCCACCTCTAGGCATCCCTCTCCGCGGCGTCCACACCCCCCACTGCGCATGCGCGTCTTCCCCTCTCTCTCCTCTCCTACGTTCCCCCCCCTTCTCACCTCGCGACGCCGACGCAGGCAGCGTCTGCTAGCGAGTTTCTTGGTTGAAAAAACCGACTGCTCGCGCTGCACAACCGTTCACTGGCCACCCCGTATATATGGCACTGGATCTTGACCTGCAAGGTAGGGCCGGTGGGAGATTTCTCCTGTGCGTTGACGAACGATAAAAATTCGCAGCGTGCGCGTTAACTAAAAGCGGACTGCGGGTCTCTGTGTCCTGCCCGAATCTTCTGTCTCTCATTGCCCATTAGCAGCGATTGGGAAGTTCCATTAGGAAACACCAGTCCATCACTGCGTGCTTTGCGCCTCCCCAGGTTTCTCTCCTGCACAACGCTGCGATGAGCGCCAGCGTCAACGCCGCCGCCAGTGTAAGCGTTAGCGCCCGCTCCTTCGCATCTACGCATGGTTCCCTTTAGCGGGAGATGGTGTAATCTTTAAGGCGAAAGCCTTTAATGTCTCATGCTCACTTCCGTCCGGTGTCCGTCCGACGTCCGTCCGTCCGTCCGTCCCGTCCGTCCGTCTGTCTGTTTGTCCGTCTGTCCGTCTGTCTGTCTGTTTGTCCGTCCGTCGGTCCATCCATCCATGTCCGTCTGTCCGTCCGTCCGTCCATCCGAGCTCTGGCACGGAGCCAGGTGGCCGCCGGGATGCGCGAACGGACGCCGGTCGCGTCGGACTCTATAGCGCTCGCGCTTTGCTTGCTTAGCGTCGCTGTGCCCAGAGTTTGCAATCATTCTGACCGACGCCGTCTCAATGGACCCAGGCGTTCACGGAATACACTTTCGAATTTACAAAGGGTCCGTCAGTTTAAGAGCTGGAACGCGGATGGCGTTTGCACGATGCGCAAAGCGCGAGAAGTTACTAACGCATGCGAACGGAGGAAGATGAGTCTCGCGTCTCGCTGCGATTCGCGGTAAAAAATTAAAAAAGAAAACACGCACACACTCGGTTTGTGTGTTATCCCACTGAGAGTGTAAAAGAAAAAAGACATGGCATAATCAGTGGAATGGCCACACGCTTTCGCCGAACACACTTTGGAATGTACAAAGTGTCCTTCAATTTTTTAAGTATATTAACACGGTTCTTTCCGACATAACGCTTTTGTAGGATTTTTATGTGATGGAGTTTCGAGCACCGGCATGACTGTGTGGGAGAATACTGGGCTGCCACGGAGAGACCCCAGGTTCGAACCCCGTTCCATCCTGAATACTTTTTTTTCTTATTTCTGTTTTTAGGGGCGAAGCTCCTTAGGGTCGGGGCTTGTCCGCCGTCCCGCCGTTGTAGCCACACGATGAAGATGACGGTGATGACGATGAAGAATAAGCGCGTTCTAGACCACACATTCTCTTTCTGCCATCCCGGCACAGCACATGAAATATCCTACTATACATCATAACGATGACGATGACGCTGATGACGATGAAGAATACATGGTACTAATTTGCGCGAAACAACCGGGGACGAAGAAGGGAACACACGGACAAGCGCAATCCGTGTGTTCCCTTCTTCGTCCCCGTTTGTTTCGCGCAAATTAGTACCATGAATTCGTTCCAACTAGGCCGGCTAGCACTTTTGCTTCAGATGAAGAATAAGCGCGTTCCAGACCACACATTCTCTTTCTGCCATGGATGAAAATTGGGGGACCCGTGATATTCGCCTTTAAGAGTTCAACTCGATAGCGATATCCTGTCTCGAGGGCGTACTTCAAACACTTAGTGCATACTTGCTATGCACCCACTACGTGGTGTTAAGGGAATACGCGCAGTAAGGTGTGCGCCTTATGTAATCGGTGGCCGGCTTTAAACTACGAAAACGTTATGATAGTGACATGTTCTGACGCCCGATGGCAATGTAAGCTAGTACCACGCAATATTACTGGGATATTACATGTTATATTGTGACTCCTATATAAAGGACGCTTGCGTTTGGGAAGCATGCAAGTTATTTTCACTGCATTTCCAAGCAGATGAAGTTATTGTCACTGTATTTCCAAGCAGAGGCGTGGCTGTGTGGTGGAACACCTGCTTGCCACGCCGACGGCCTGGGTTCGATCCTCACTCGGACCTGGAAATTTTTATTATTTATTTTATTTGCATCTTTCTAGATTGTTCGGTCACGGGCAAGATGATGATTTTTTTCGCTCACAACCAACGCCGCCGACGCCGACGCCGGAATGCCTGGGAAACGAGCTCTTTAAACGCTGTCGCGTTAAAAATCCGGCCTGTAATCGTGATACTTTAAATACGCGCGCGTAACTGCGCAGGGTCTCAGGATGACGTAGACAGGCGTGTCTCTCTCTCTCTCTCTCTCTCTCTCTCTAAATTATATATATATATATATATATATATATATATATATAGCAAGAGAGAGAAAGGGCGACAGAAATATATTTTTGGCAGGTTTTCATCTCGGATGTTGTTCGGAACATGTATCTGTTGGTTTATTGGTTGACCCAGCAGTCACTATCCCTGGGAGACTCACTCTATGATGACGCCGGAACGTTCTCATTATTGCATGGAGTAAGGCACGCTGTTTTTATGTTCTGCTTAATTGCTTAATTAGACAATATTAGTTAATTAACTTCTGAAGCAACCAAACTGCACGAAACATTCCAATGAGAAAGCTGTAAATCAGGTTCGTAAAACATCCTACTACACATTTTGTAAGTTCCTGTCTATTGGGTATTGGTCTTTTTCCGCTCATTAAAGATGCCCGCGAGATACAGAAACATACCGCGTGACATGCCCGCAAGCCCCGTTATTGCAGCGCTCCCTAAGGTACCGCGTAAAAACGATATGCTTCCCTCGCGGCAGTTCATGACAGCGATACACACATAAATACAATTAGCGTTTGAGAGAGGTACTCTGTATTCTACTGCCATGCACAAGCTGTTCACGCAAAATATGCCTCAAAAGCAAAGCCCAGGTGAGAACTGTTTGGAAAACACGGAGACGAATTTAGATTAGTGTAGCCGCTTACAGCCTAGCAATAAGTACAAGCCCTAGCCGTAAAACTGCATCACGCGTGCCAGTCATGCCTGTCAGAGAGTGGCGTTAGGTCGTTTGCTTTCTAACAGCAAACACTCCTTTGCGCCTATACTCGCGGACAACTTTTCTTAGCACTGAAGCGAAGGCTACAGAGCCGAATCGCGCGTATGTCACCGCTAATTAATATAGGTCCCACAATTTCTTCCGTCTTTTCTGAGTAAGATATTAAAAATACTCAATAAATAATAATAATAATAATAATAATAATAATAATAATAATAATAATAATAATAATAATAATAATAATAATAATAATAGGAAAAAGTAGAAGAAGAAAATTTGAGCTTGGTGTAGCGCACGTCACCATAAGATCAATAAAGGGGACGCTCCTTTATATACCCATTCACTGTCGTCGAAAAAACTGGCATAGTCGCTTGAGCACTCATCTGAGATAACTCGAAGGCGAAAACACCTTCTTAGTCGTCTTTTCCATAGAATGCATTGATCGCCTCCCCTCTCGAAAGACTGGCGTCTTATCTTTGGCGTCTGCCCTGCGCTCGTGACATGTGAATTAAGACAGTTCCAGATTTGTTCGAAGACATGTTTAGTTTTCGCATTTACTTTTGGAATGTCACCCTCGGGGATGTCGCGTGGATTGTCCACATCTTTCGCCGATCGATGACGAGCGAAAAGTGGAAATTACCCTACACCTGATAAGAAAATCGTATTACCGCCCTACTACGCTACGCTGCCCGAAAAATTCCGAAGTTACCCTAAAAGTAGGGTAATTACCCTACGGTTGGCGACACTGAGCTCTACGTCGCGCCAGCGGTTACCGGTGTATATAAGTAGCTTGTCATGAGAATTCTTTGATTTCCCGGTCACGCGCTTAAAACTCGACGAGAGTGTCCATATGACTCCTATTGCAATAACATGGTATAATAACATAACATCTGGGGTTTAACGTCCCAAAACCACCATATGATTATGAGATACGCCGTAGTGGAGGGCTCTGGAAATTTTGACCACCTGGGGTTCTTTAACGTGCACCTAAATCTAAGCACACGGGCCTCAAGCATTTTCGCCTCCATCGAAAATGCGGCCGCCGCGGCCGGGATTCGATCCCGCGACCTGCGGGTCAGCAGTCGAGTGCCATAACCACTAGACCACTGTGGCGGGGGCAATAACATGGTCGACGATTCAGTCTACTATGCAATCACTGTGTACGAGCTCTAGGCTCTGTCTTACAGAGAGCAGTTGTGTTTAGAAAAAGTTTATTTCTTCGTGGTACGTAACCAATAATTGGAAACAGTATATATACAAGGACAGTAATGAACACAAACGTCTAAGCCCAATATACGTGAAACGTTATCACAAAAATGTTCAAGTCCACAGGATGTCTTTAATACATGCTACTATGGACTAACACACACACTTATCACAACATACACGATTTACATGACGATATATATACACAATATACTTAACCTCACCAGCACGCAAGTATATATGTACAGCCGTCAGCACCTTTAACTCGAACGCTCCGACGCGTGGCCTCGGCTCGCTTGGACTGAGGTCAGCGCCGCCAAGCGTTGAAAATGAAATGCTTGCTGCAGTTAACGATAGATGAAGCGCGCGTCGGTTTCACTAGTAAATTTCGGTTTCCAGTCTGCCTGACCGGCGGGTCGAATGCATTCACTTGGCTTCCCGTTTTCGCCACGTTTCGCTCGTGGCTACGTTATCGCGCGCGCCCATGGAGTTCGTTGTCGTATACTTATCTCGACAATGAACCATTGCGTGCGACAGCTTACGCACCTTTCAAGTTTGAATTCGCAGCTGCTTCTCAAAAGAAATCACATGTATAAAAAGCAGAGAAAACGAACGTTCATGGCACGATCAAATCGTGGTTCTGGGACGTTAAACCCCAGATATTATTACACGCACAAATATTGCGCTCCAAGACCGCATCTTCCGTGCAGCGTGGACCGAACAGGAAGGCACACTCTAAACTGCGAGAACAGTTCAATTCACGCTGTCTGAAAATTAATGAATCAGAACATGAACAACGCCACCGCGTTTCAGATTTATTTATTGTGCAACTTTTACAAACGCCATGAACGTGCGTTTGCTCTTCTTTTTATACATGTGATTTCTTTTGAGCAGCAGCTGCGAATTCAAACTCGAAAGGTGCGTAAGCTGTCGCACGCAATTGTTCATTGTCGAGATAAGTATACGACAACGAACTCCATGGGCGCGCGCGATAACGTAGCCACGAGCGAAACGTGGCGAAAACCGGAAGCCAAGTGAATGCATTCGACCTGCCGGTCAGGCAGACTGGAAACAGAAATTTGCTAGTAAAACCGACGCGCGCTCCATCTATCGTTAACTGCAGCAGGCATATCATTTTCAACGCTTGGCGACGCTGACCTGAGTCCAAGCGAGCCGAGGCCACGCATCGGAGCGTTCGAGTTAAAGGTGCTGACGGCTGTTCATCGGATGTTATGGGGCAGGCTATTTACATAATTGCGAAGTGATGACATGAAATTTTTATTTGCAAGAACCCCCCACGTATACGGGGACAACACCTGCCGACATATATACCCAAACAGAAAGGTAAATACATACACATTATGTACATGTGGCAACCACTGTCTGATGACCTGGCTACAAGAACCAGACCAGATGAAAAAGCAACTGCACACGTCCATTGACCACCGACAGGAAACGGCATGACCACTGCCTTAGAAATTCCTCTTCCCCGAGGAAGAACAGTTCCTCTGACAAGAAAGACAAAAGCTCCGAGTACAAGCGTTCGAAAATCGGAAACAAAGCCTGGCGACGGTGACCCGCTGCAACGGCTTCACATCTGTTTCGCCACAAACAAAAAGCTCCCGCTGCAATTAGAAGGCGTGCGAAGCGACTACGTGAGCAACGACCAGAAGTGACAAAACTATGAACTCCTAGGCCACGGAAACCTGTGTTCACGGCTCTCCAAAATACTCTTGCAGTTACGCATTGCTGTAGCACATGCTGGTTTGACTCTTGTAGTGGGCAGTTAGGAAGTGGAAGATGGGACCATGCCCCACCTCTCTAGTCTGTCTCGCGTTGGGGAGTACTCGCCATCCCAGGCGCCACATAAAGTCGCGGAGATGGCCAGGCAGAAAGGATGCCGTTATAGCACCCCACGAGACACGATTAGAACGTGATAGACGGGCTGGTGGAACCATAGGGAGCAGCTGGGCCGCCGTTATATCTACCGCACGGTTTTCTAGGATATCTACATCAGGACAGACCTGCTGTGCGTGACGATAAAATGCTACAGCCGTGGAGTAAAATGCAGGTAAGTCAAGAACATGCGGCGCGGAATTAAGTCGTGCTTCCGGTAACAAACAACGTATCTTAGTGCCTAAGCAGTAGCAGGCAAGATCACGCGCGGGGCACTGATCACCGTGTAGCAAGCGAAGCAAGAATCGTAGAGCAAGCAACCGACAGCGAACAGACACGGATGGGAATGCGAATCCGCCTCTGTTGCGTGGTTGCCCCAACGCAGCACGACAAACCAACTCAGTTCCTACCCGAGCACCGAGAAGGGATTCCATCGACCTAGTTACTCGCAATGGGGAGTTGTACAACATGACAAACCGTACCATGCACGGCCGCAAAATACTGTCCGCGCTAAGTACGTTCTTTCCAACAGAGGGACGACGATCGTCGGACGACGCCTGTGCATGGAGCCAAGTAAGTAGGGGATACTTCTGTCATATGGCCATACCGAAAGGCCCTGGTACTTTCTCTGGGTTGGTGTCGAAAATTTTCCCGCATATCTAGCGAACTGCAGCAGTGACCGCCATTTGTTGATCTCAAGACGATTATCGAAAAAATTCCTTCATATATTTTAATCGAACTTTTAGAGAGAAAGTGAACATAGCCTACCATTGTGCTCTGGAATGTCTTGTTTCGAATGAAGTGTCAAGGAAAAACGGAACAATAGCCTGGTTGGGAGTAGTTTTTTCACTAGAAACTGTAGAGAGATGATCCTGCGCAGCGTGAGCATGGCGTCTCCTTTCCAGCGCTGTTCAGCTTCTTGAAGAGCACCATGGCAGGCGCTTCCAAGGAGGTTTTTGGGCGCACCATGTGATCACTGAAACGCGGGTCTCGCATTAAAGTTTGAATGTGTGTATATTTTGCGTGTCTGTATAAATATCTCTGTCGGCTTCACAAGTTGACCGGGAGCATAATCAAACTCGGTCTATGTTTACGACCCCAGCTGGTGACATTTATATGGTACACTATATGGTACAAGGCTGCCGATTAACCCGACCATTTCAAGTTATTCAGAGTACGCGTGTACCTAAAGCTAGGGACATGTGCCTTTCACCCGCAATAAAGTGGAAGTGCCGAAACTTTGAACAGCGCCCTGGAACCTTGTATTCATTAGCCAAGTTGTCAAGCCACTGATTCGACACGGTGGGTCAATTCGGCAAAATTAAAACAAGTTCCTTTATTCTGGCGTACGAGGATAATTTCTGTTTTCTTTCTTATACCATGAATGGCATCGACCTAAACTAAACCTAACCGTGACATAACCTTACCTGACTTTACCTAACCAAGCCCAGCCTATCCTGACCTTAACCTAACCCTGCCTGACCTAACCTACTATATATATTCACTTAAGCTGTTCGGTTCCTCGCCGAACTATAGCGCTGAAAACACTACCAGCGCTCTGTCCTTCAAGTAGCATAACCGTAACACAAGCACTTGGGCCAGCCTCTTTAAACCTAATGACAGTTTCGAGCTAGTTCACGTCAATTTTTTTTTTAGAAAACACAACAAACTTGCAAAAAATCTCGTCAATACCTTTTAGTTCATTCATTCAAATGATCTCTTTAGACCGATCGATGGCTTTTTCGATGAAATGCTTCAACCAAAAAAAATTATGAGGAAATAAAGAACTTTGAGAAGAATTTCTTCTGCAGCACAAATGGGAATAACACTTCCGCGAAGTATGCGTTTACTGCGATTTTTAATGTATATGGGGTACTCATTTTCGGCCTTTCAAAGGTCATGTCTATTGGGTGGAATGTACTTTCATTAGCAGTTCCGTTATCTTTTTGCCTCAAACAGCTAAAAAACGTTTTGACACATCTTAATGCCGTTCCTTCACACGTACGAATAACACAGAAAATCACACAGTATGCATCCACGTCACAGTCTTTAGAGCTGCTTGCGCGAAAATTTGAAGTTTTATTTTGTGCGTGCAAGGCACTGGCTTATACGTTCCTCCCAGTTCTCTGAATCATCTCCGCGTAAAAGACGGAGGAAAGTGTCTTCTTCTTGAAGACAAGCCGCCGCAGGTCGACGCTACCGTCCTTCACATTCTACCAGTGCGCTTGCTTTTCTGTTTTATTTTTGTGACTGCTTGGACATTAAAAAAGCGCAAAACTTGGAGCTCATTTCGTGTATCATGCATCCTCTTTCTTCTTCTTCTTTTTCCACTTCTGGTCCGTCTCGTTTCTCTGCGTCCTTTTTTTTCATTCTGCGGGAAAAACAAAACAAAACCAACCGACGAAGAAACAAGCCTAACAAACAAACAAACAAACAAACAAACAAACAAACAAACAAACAAACAAACAAACAAACAAACAAACAAACAAACAAACAAACAAACAAACGAACAAACAAACAAACAAACAAACAAACAGACAAACAAACAAACAAACAAACAAACAAACAAAAAAACAAACAAATAAGCAAACAAGCAAACAAATAAATGAGTCACAACGGAACGTCCCGACAAGAACTCTGCTGAGTAAACACGCCAGACGAATCTGGTGTGTTGCTGCGGCACAGCAATTTTTGCCGCTCCTTTTATAACTCCAATTAACAGACTCTGTCCTTTCCTGTAAGAACTGATTCTTTTCTATTTTTTTTACATTTTTGCGTAAGACGAAACAGAAATACGGGGTTGTTGCCGGAAGTCGCTGGCCTGCATAACTCCGTACTAATTAAAACAGAAAAATGGACAACACAGTCAGTATATGTCTAACTTAGTGCAAAAGAAAGAAAAATTCCCGGTTTTGGAATAAGTGCAACATTAACGAAGCCTTAATTCAGAAAAGTACTGTTTACATGTATTTTGGGGAACGGCAGAAAGGACAGTATGCTGAGACGTCGGGAAGAAAATTTTGCTAATGGTAGGCGGTTGTTAGAACAGCGTCGCATGAGTGAGTCCCGAATGTCTCCGTAAAGTCTCGTTGAAAGGATATCAGAGGCGCCGGCGGCAAGTCGTGGTACCTGGGTAGGTAGCGCTTTCAGGAAGACCTGCCGCGTAGACAGGTGTTTTTTTTCTACAAGTTCACTGCTATGTTCTAGTATTTGGTAATGTCTACGGCAGAAAGAACATTGAGTGTTTTCTACAGGGTTCATCGCATAAATTATAAACGCAACAATCTCAGGCTCCCCTATGCATGAGCTTAAGACGACTGAATGTGAAATCCATCCTGTTTTTCATTTTCGTCTCATTTGATGTGTTCATCCTCCCTCGCCTCGTTCCCGCATCCTTCCGCACCTAATATTGTTTTGAACTACCTGCAGGATCGGAACTACCTGCTGCCAGCCTTCCGCGCTTTACCCGGTTTTTCAGTGCTTCCGTGATCGCCCTATCTTTAGCGAAGAGACGATGTCATAAGACGGCGCGATCACGTGTGACATCATGATTACGTCACATGCTTATGTCAGCACTGCCCTTTTCGAAAAATTTTTAGATAGTGGATATGTAATGTGTAAACATCTGCCGATAATATCAATTGACGTTCTATAACTGTGTTTTTTAGACTAGGTCTATAGACAGCAGATAGATAAGTGGCCACACTCGTTTTTATAGAACTAAGCTCAGAAATCTAAGTCTATAGATTGGCTATAGAAAGTCTTGAGATTAATGAAAATTATTTTCTTAGACCAGGGGTCTCAAACTCATCTAAGCCCGCGGGCCACCGGCACGCGCTTCAGACCTGCAAGGGCCGGGATGGGCACAAAGTAACACCAGGGGAGGGGAGGGGGGTAGTTTGAGCAAATTGTCAGCACACGTTACCATTAAAAAAAAGAACAAAAGTTCTTTCCCATATATCATATCATATTTCTCAAGATTTAGCGCCAGGATTCCAACATGTCCATACCCATCGCCAAAATGACTACAATCCGGATGCCCATTCTGAAATATAGTTTTTGTTTGCCGGCTATGTTTGAACACATGGTGACCACATGAGTTTAACAGGGCTTGTTGCTGAGCTAGTTGGTTCACACTTCAGGAAAAAACAGTTGGAAGATGGTCTGTCAGTGCGTTTCTTCACTTCGTCCCGTACTCTTTGCGCCGCGACTGTTTTTTTCCTGATACATGAGGTTCCTCACGAAAACAATGCTTTAGACCAGTCAGACCTGTATAGGTCATGAACACCCTTATTAAGAAAAATTTTAAAACATGTGGGATGAAGACACTCATGGATGGGCCGCGGGCCGCAAGCGAGAGGCTCGCGGGCCGCATGCGGCCTCCGGGCCGCATGTTTGAGACCCCTGTCTTAGACCAATGTCTGCTGAATTTCTATAGACTATAGGTTGTGTATAAACATGCTTTAGTTCATTTTTGTCTAAAATAACGAAAGACTATAGACTATCATGGACTATTTTTATGACCCAGTATACATATTGTGTACGTACATATGGCCTCGCACTTTCGTAGATTGTGGTCTACAGGTTGCCTGCAGTTTCTGTAGGAATAGCCGATAGCTAAATGGAACACCGAATAAAAGCCAGATGACACAGAAAAGAATGACAAGCCACACACGCTGGACTTACAACTCAGCTTTAAATCAGAAAAAGACACAAAAACACAAAAGCAAACTTCAAACAGATCATGAGCGAAATATAACTGCCGGACCCATTTTTGCACACGATGAAGCGCTTCGACTTCATTGTTACAAGAATCTTTATTAAACAGAAGATGTATGATTCTTCAAAGAAAGAAAATATAGAGTGGCAGGACCAGTATTTACCCAAATTTTTCTGACACAAATACAGCGACAAGCAGACACACACTTAACAAATTTAATGTAACTGAAAATCACATCCACCAACGATGATTTACACATACGTGGTGTGGGCTACGTATGAATTAAGTTTGCAGCTGATTGTACGTGTGCACTAACTGTTGCTACCAGTGCTTAACGTGTTTCATACAAATTAATTGCCTTCCAGCGAGCCTCTTGTACAAATATAATGAACGAAAGAAGATTTTGTTTCGTTAAACACAACCAATTTAATTGAACCGAGTCCTAGGCCAGGGGAAGCATAGCGGACATTAATCGTTCTGTTTAACTGTAGTGTAGTAATATTGGCGTAAGTTCAATCGATTAAAGTGGACGAAAAATCGCCCTATCTGTCGGTGGGATCTGAATACACAACCTTCCGATTTACGCGTCTGATGCTCTTCCAGTTGTGCTGCGACGGAAGGCGCTTCACCGTTCCCTTCGTTGGATGTTTATGCAATCCCTAGAAGTCTCTTAAAAGGGTAGACGCCATAGACCTCCGTAGAACCCAAACCGGGGTCTATCCAAATCAATTGCGATTGCACACTTTTTCCCAACTTTGTATGGGCGCGATTGTCCGTGGTGTCGCGACTCGCCACCGATCCTCTACAATATCTCGTGGGGCTGCATTAAAAGGCCAACATAAACTCAATCGCTTACAGCGTGAGTATAAAATAGAAAACTCTTTGGAGCACTGGGAGGCACTCCTCGCTAGCTCGGACCCGTAGGCGCAACTAGCGCTTCTTGGCCACGTCCGGCTGGCGGCACACGCCAGTGGAGCCTTGGACATGGGGCCCCACCCATCGAGCTCCTGAATCCCATCCCTTTCCCCCCAGTAAAAGTTAATCTTCTTAGCCAGCGCCGCTGCAGTCCAGGCGGCGAATTTGTAACATTCATTTTTGCCAGAGGACGTCACGTGGTACGTGAAGTTAGCACCAGGCAGCCGCTGACCAATAAACCGTCGCATGCTTACTTTAGGCATTAAGTCTGCCGGGGCGCGGCCCTGACTGAATGAACGAAAAAAGGGGATGTTGTCGATTTATTCAGTTGTGTCTAACAAAGAAAAGAGGCCCTCTCGAAAGTCCCCTTCTTTCGCTCATTCACAGCGACGGCCTACTGCGGCCAGGGTTGCCGTTGGATAGATTTGAAAATAAGCCAGAACCCAAGCTAAAAGAAGCCAAAGTAGCCATGTAGTTTAATTTTGGCGCCAAGGTTGTAGCCAAATAAAACAAAGTGATATTATATATAGAGTTGCTACTATTAAAAAGTAAGTAATATGAGCACAATATTCAAAAATAAATAGATGTTATATATATATATATATATATATATATATATATATATATATATATATATATATATATATATATATATATATATATATATATATATATATATATATATATAAAAGTATAACGAGAACGACATTTTTTCCTGTTTCTTGGTCTCCAAGCCGATGGTAAGTCGCAAATAAATAACTAAATTATTTTACTTGCGGGTTGCCTGCATAAGGTTTGTCTACAATAGACAGAGTCCTTGCAAAAGTAATATTGTGCCAACCACTCAGCAGGAAGATTAAACGTTGGAAGCTGTTTTTTCTTGACGCCGTAGACCGAAATTGATACAAAGTTACAATGATACCACTCCAGCTTCAAGTAGCGAAACCTGAACGAAGATAAACAGTACAGCTTCATTTTATTGCGGACATCTCTTTGACGCGCTGTGTTTCTGTATTAGAATATGGCGTCAGCAGTGTGCTATATACACATGCGTTTCCATACATGCGCACGTCCCTCTGTCTTTTCAGACGAAGGGACACTCGTTGGTTGCCTCGATGCGCATTAGCCTCCTGGCGGGACGAGGACATGTGCGCGCATAGGCCAACACTGCAGAAAAGCTTGCATGCCCTGGTTACTCTTTAAACTTGCTTGCTATGGTTATCTTCAAATAATACGGAAAAATGGCCAGTAAATGCGCCAGAATAGAAGTTCGAAGGTAGCCAGAGAGTAGCCATGGCGTCAACCTTGAAATTTTTGTCGCCAGACAGGGTCGGAAAGTAGCCAATTTGGCGCAAAGTAGCGACCATCGGCAACCCTGCCTCGGCAGACTTAATGCCTCAAGTTCGCATGTGGCGGTTTATTGGTCAGCGGCCGCCTTGTGGAAAGATCACGTCCCTCATGACGCTCTCTGTAAAAAAGAATGCTCCACACCCACCACCTTGACTACGAGCTGCGCTGGCTAGCACTCCCACGGGATTACACATACATAAATACCCAACGAAGTAATAATAGTTGTTAGGGTTCAACGTCCCAAAACCACCTGATGAATATCAGAAACGCCGTAATAGAAGGGCTCCGGAAATTTTCACCACCCGCGGACCCTTAACGTGCACCTAAATCGAAGTACACGGGCTTCAAGCATTAACGCCTCCATCGCAATGCGGCCGCCGCGGCCGGGATTCGATCCCGCGACCTGCCGGGTCAGCACTTGAGCACCGTCGCAACTAGACCATCATAGAGGATTCCTAACGAAGTGAACGGGGAAGCGATTTCCGTCGTAGCTCAGTCCGTAGAGCAGGGGCGGAGCCAGACAATTTGTTTGACGGGGGGGGGGGGGGTGTCAATTATAATTTATGAATGTTCGTGTGTGCGTTTGTATGTGTGCGTCTATATATACGCAAGCAAAATGGACAAATTTCGGGGGGTAGGGTTTAAACACCCCCCCCCTCCCCTCGGGCTACACCACTGCGGTAGAGCATCGAATGTTCAGATATAATTGATGGAACTGGTGATTTCTCGTTCATTTGAACCCATTCCAATTTAGGTCATTATTACTACACTACAATTAAAGACAAGAAATTATGTCCGCTATGCTTTTCCTTCTCTAATCAATTCATCTGGTTGTGGCTGTACACATCTGAATGCTGCGAGCCACGACTTTACTCAGCCATATTAATAGAACAATTATGTCCATTCCTTCCGAAAACGCGCCCAGTACCGTACACGGCGACGCAACCACAGACACACACTCCTCAGAGCAACATGGCACGTGCATGACGGTGTTGTGCGCGCACACGTGCCTGCACACCCGTCTACTTCTATGAAGTTGATCTGTACGCTAGTTGATTATAACTATGCTCATTGGACGATAGCTTCTGCGGCATTGCCACCATAGAAAGAGTACGGGGCGACCAGAATGTTTAAAATCAGACCCATTTTTACGGGGACTAGACCTGTACTGAGTCGCTTCAAGCAGCGATCTCGCACTGTATACCAACGTTACTAGTAACGTTGCTGTATACAGCCAAGGTAGTACGGCGCATCAACTCAAGGCTTGCGTAACACATTTTATATTAGATGTGAAGCATCTTATGGCGAAGCTTAATGCGGTGGTGGTGGTGGTGGTGGTGGTGGTGTGCCGCGTGGCCTCCCTTACTGCGCATGCGCCAAACCCATTAAAAAAATTAAAACAAAAAACCTCCTCTCCCTCTCTCTCTCCTCTAGGCATCCCTCCCCGCGGCAACCACACCGTCACTGCGCATGCGCCTCCCCTCCTCTCTCCCCTCCTACGCTCCCCCCCCTCTCTCCTTTAGGCATCCCTGCCCGCGGCGTCCACACTCCCACTGCGCATGCGCGTCCCCCCTCTCTTTCCTCTCCTCGCTCCCCCCCTCTCTCCTCTAGGCATCCCTGCCCGCGGCGTCCACACTTCCACTGCGCATGCGCGTCCCCCCCCTCTCTCTCTCCTCTCCTACGCTCCCCCCCTCTCTCGCCTCGCGACGCGGACGCAGGCAGCGTCTGCTAGCGAGTTTCTTGGTTGAAAAAACCGACAGCTGGCGCTGCACAACCGTTCACTGGCCACCCCGTATATATGGCACTGGATTTTGACCTGCAAGGTGTTGCCGGTGGGAGATTTCTCCTGTGCGTTGTTGAACAATAAAAATTCGCAGCGTGCGCGTTAACTAAAAGCGGACTGCGGGTCTCTGTGTCCAGTCGGAGTCTTCTGTCTCTCATTGCCCATTAGCAGCTATTGGCATGTTCCAGTAGGAAACACGGCTCCATCACTGCGTGCTTTGCGCCTCTCCCCAGTTTTCTCTCCTGCGCAACCCAGCGATGAGCGCCAGCGTCAACGCCGCCGCCAGTGTAAGCGTTAGCGCCCGCTGCTTCACATCTACACATGGTTCCCTTTAGCGGGAGATGGTGTAATTTTTTTTATATCATCCTTTAGCACAATACAATCAAAACAGCATATTTCTTTTCTTCGTTATCGGTTCGTTTTAATTAAGGTTTCGATGAGAGATTAAGTGCTTTTTTCGTCTAGCGTGAATGCTAGTTTAAACACCAAATAAAATATCGCTGTTATCGACAGGAGTAATTATCTGCATGCGTATACGTAAGTGGTATTATAACACAATCCACAGAGGTTGAGTCCGGATTAAGTTTCACCGTATTGGCATCCCTAACTTACAATAAGATGTAGGGGCATTATTATTTATTCGTTAGATAAAGACCGTCGCAACGCAGCTACTAGCACGGCGACGGCCATTAAAGAGCGCCCTTCGTGCCACCTCGCGGGTGACAGTGAACACGCTGAAGCCTTCGAACCTCTACGTACCGCCAGCGGTAAATGGTGTATATAAATACCTTGCCATCAGGAATCCGGAGGACGTATGGCGCCTGGCGCGATTGTCCAAAGCAGCGCGATGCGAAGCGATGGGTCGCAAGTTTGAATTCCCGGTCGCGCGCTTCGAAATATTTTACAGTGCAAGCTGTTATGTGATCACAACAAGGATGCCGCCACCGCCTGTGTCCGTAACCTGCTATCGCGCGAAATAAGAAAAAAAAAACAGAAATGAGAAAAAAGTATTCAAGATGAACGGGCTTCGAACCTGGGCTCTATCCGTGGCAGCCCAGTATTCTGGGCTGCCACGGATAGCCACGCTGCTCGAAACTCCTTCACATAAAAACCCTACAAAAGCGTTATGTCGGGAAGGAACCACGTTAACATACTTAATATAACGTGGTAGAAGAGTGAAATAACAACCAAGGCGTCATACAATCCGAATTGGGTAATCAGACGTCACACAACACGACTTTCGCAACGAGTGGGTCGTTGTATGCTTCCAACCCATTACAAAGGGCTCAGGTATAATTCTGCATTGTCATCAGCCACCATATTAATTTATGGCGAAGTGGGTACCTTGCAAGCGTACTTGAATTAGTCGCCCCAAGAGAGTTTGCAACGGGTTCTAGAAATGCCTCTCTTCCAGCTTTCGCTGTGACTGTGCTGCGCTTTCCACGCAGTGCTGGCAATTTCTTAAAGTTATTTTTATTTGTGGTTTATGTATATGTAAATATACCTAGATAACACATACGGGGCATGACGGCGACGGCAAAACTCGACGAGAATCTCAATACGATTCCTATTGCAAAAATTAGCAGTGTTTCCGAGTACGAATACAACCGATGAGCGAAGCTCCTTAGAAATGGGAAGCAAACGACTATGTACATTTTGAAACGGTTGGTGGCGTCGGCGCTTAGATTCGGGCGCTCTAGCACGTACGGTAGGATCCTGTCGGCGTAACCTTTGTAGCTCCGCTCGTCGTGCTTTAACCGCAGGACCCAATGTTGCCGGGCTCATCTTGCTGCCGCTGCTCTGCGGCTTTGCGTTCTGCATCCTTGCCAAGCTGCTTATCGTCTTCATCATATTCACGTTTACGGTTTCTGACGAGGACTATCCATATTCTGTGAGGAGCCCTAAGTAATGTCAAGTGGGTCCTTATTTTTTTATATATATATATGTAAAAACATGGTTTTCGGTAAATTTTATTGTCGTTTATAAACGCGAACTGTTTTTGCGCCGCGTGCCTTGTTTTTTGCGAAATGCGCGCCGAACGCCGCGAGAGCCTTGCACCGCGTACCGTTTCTTTTTTATTTTTTTGTTGTTGTTGCGCCGCCGCCGCGAGGGAAGAGCGTCTACTGCTACCTTAGACAAAGCGCCCATGCTGCGCTAGAATGATGGTTGTCATTTCACAATTCACGATGGTGAAAGTGAAGGCGACCATTATAAGCAGTTGTGCACAGAGCTTATTTCTTTTATTTAACCTCGAATTTCTGGTGCGCTAGAAGCAAACCGCTCGGCGTTCGGCGCGCACGGCGTTTCATTGTCTTTTTGAGCCGGCGACGCATCCAGGGAGCTTCAACGGCGAACGGGTGCCGGCCTAAGGAGCTTCGCTCCTAACAAAATGGTCGACGATTCCGTGTGCTATGCAGTCACTTTGGAAGAGCGGCAGGCTCTATCAAGGGTGCAACATATGCGATCGAAGTGACTGTGCATGGACCCAACTCAACAGGGGTGCTTCTAACATACGCCATACCGAAGGGCCCTGGTACTTTCTCCGGGTGGGTGTCGAAAATGTTCTGCATATCTAGCAAATTGCAATAGCGAGTGCAATTCATTGATCTCATGACGATCGTCGAAAGATTGTCTTACGATCTTTTAACCTAACTCTTACAGAGCAAGTGAGCATATGCCTAACACAGTGCTCTACAATGTCTAGTTTCGAATGAGTCTCAATCAAGGAGAGATCGAACAATAGGCTGGTTGGGCTTGGTTCTTCTCTCTAGAAAGTGCAGAGATATTTCTGGGCAGTGTGAGAATGGCGTCTCTCTTCTTTCCAGCGCTCTTCAGCTTCTGGGAAAACCCCATGGCGGGATGGCAGGTGCATTCTGTGATCACTAAAACCCGAGTATCGCATTAAAGTTAGTAATGCGGATATTTGGGTATCTGTGTAATTATCTCTGTCGGCTTCCACAGGTTGTCCCGGATCCTAATCAAACTCGGTCTTTGCTTATGTACCCCTGCCCGATGAAGGCCTACCAATGAGCTCTAGTATCTCCCCTTTTTTTCCCGCGAGCTGGTGGCATTTTATCACTGTGAACATCGTGATTCCGTTGCTCAGACAGCCCGATTCTTTCGCTCAGACGACCAAAAAAATCAACGGAGCCTTCTTGGCAAGTGTTCTCTATGTACATTTCTTTTGTACCCCAGGTGGAACTCATTCATGCGGTTTTGACAAAGTTCACTCTTTGGGAGCGTTTGTGCATAGCCCGGTGGTTAAGACGATCACCGTCAGGTTGTGGGGGCCTAGCTCGAAACCAAGTCCTGCAAGAATATTTCTTCGCGTTTGTTAATTCACGCATTTGGGATGAAAATGATGTTTCGTAAGCAGAGAGACAGTCATCTCGTACAGCTGGTGTGAGAATCCTCCCACATTTATCGTTAACATAGTAACACGTACGGTACACACGTGCATTCCTCCAGCGCCTTTTAATGCGATAGCGTTAAAGATCTCGTTTCGCAGATATTCCGGTGTCCGCGTCAGGCGTTGGTATCGGCGACGGCGTCATTGGTTGTGGGCACAAAAGCATCAGCTTGTCCGTGCCCGGAAAAATCGAGAAAGATGCAAATAAAATAAATAATCGGAATATTCGGCTCGCCTGAGAATGGAGCATAGGCCGTCTTCGTTAACGCATGATTATTAACGCCTGGCGTTCAGACATTCACAAGTCTGAACGCCAGGCGTTCAGAGATGTGAATTGGCACAAGGGCTGGTTATTTTAAACACTTATCGATTACAAATTGCGCTCAGCCAAAGTTACTCATCATCAGATGTAAAAGCATCAACAAAATGAGCAGCTGCGTACCCTTATGAAAAAATTTAATGTCTTTCTAAAAACAGACTAATGTTGTTAGACATCATAATCATTAAACAGTCTAATGTCAGTCTAATGCGCTTTCTAATGCGCACCTAATGCGAGTCTAGTAGTAATTGGCCACCGCCCCTAGTCTATAGAGTCATGACATATGAGTTTCTAATGACCATTGTCTACCGTAAGTCTATTGAGTCATGACGTATGAGTTTCTAATGACCATTGTCTACCGTAAGTCTATAGAGTCCTAATGTTGTTAGACATCATAATCATTAAACAGTCTAATGTCAGTCTAATGCACTTTCTAATGCGCACCTAATGTGAGTCTAGTAGTAATTGGCCACCGTCATTCTATAGAGTCCTAATGTTGTTAGACATCATAATCATTAAACGGTCTAATGTCAGTCTAATGCGCTTTCTAATGCGCACCTATGCGAGTCTAGTAGTAAACGGCCACCGTTAGTCTACAGAGTCATGCCGTATGAGCTTCTGATGGCCGTTGTCTAGTGAAGAGCCAATGAGCATGTGCATTAGGTTGACATTAAACGCCGTATTGTAGACATAGGCCGTATGCCAGCAACAGCATGTCTGCTGCACACAGGTCAATAAATCTTTTTGTGGTTAATACGAAAGTGTGTACACTTTAGAGGATTGCAAAGTAAATGCCAGCAGACCATTTCCAGCAATGACTAAATCACCATTGTTCTTTACATGTAACAGTCTTTTGAAGCCAATAAATAATCTTGTAAGTCTATGATGCAGGCATTAGGAAACAAGCATTACATTGCCAACCTATTTAGTTTCAATAGGACAATAAATAGGGCTGGTTCAACTTTACAGCTCCTACGAAAGCATTGTTTCATAATCTCAAACAAACCATGTAAGACCAAACGAGAGATTTCCAGGAGTAAGCGCTTTTCTATTTAATTTCTCGACTGCAATGATGATAGGGTCTCTTCTGCTGCACTGTTGTGGTGGTACAGTTGCTGTATTTGAAACCTGCAAGAGAGAGTGTGAAAATTTTGTTAGGCACAGGAGCATACTTAGCGCAGCACATGAATAGATATAGGAAATTATGATTGATGCCTTTTGTTTTTCAGAAGAGTGATATAATTTTTATCATTTTAACTGAATGATCCCTCTGTATTCAATGTCAAACCACACAGCCCTGGCTTCATGCTGTTTTGATTAAAAGAAACTAACCACTATACATCACTTCACAGGGCTGTGGTATTATAGATAGGCAAGCTGTCATAGACAGCTTCTTTGATGTAATATTGCAGAATAACATACTTTCGCGACTCAAATGGTACTCCATGTATGACTCCGGCATGCATCAGTGGGCCTATTCAACACCTTTGTTTTGAACAAAACTATCACATTAAAATCTCGCTTCTAGCTCATGCTCAGCAGGTGCAAGGTCACAGGCGTGCGCAGGGTTCCTCTCCATTGGGGGGGGGGGGAGGTTCTTCACAGCACCTCACCCCTCTTCTAAGTAAATGTATGCAGCAGATTTTATGCCCCCCCTCCTCTTATTTAACTAGGGGGAGGGGCCCCCGCCCCCATGCGCATGCTTATGTGCAAGGTGAAATTGAGCAACAGGCACGTGAAATGTGGAGTTGCATCTTGGTGATACAGCTACATAAATCTAAATTCTAATGAGAAGAATCCTAAGATGGTGGTTTCTGTAACAACCTGCAATATATTATACCGATATGCATGTTGTAACAAGTTACGGGTCATTCCTACAAATATCTCATAAACAATGGATTAGAGGAAGCAAGCCAAAACATTTTGTACCCCTGATGACTTTTGCATATTATTTGATAGCCGAAGATACATTAATATGTATCTTGAAGAGGTGACAGAAGTTTTATAAAAATGGAAATGCTTTTTTTCCTGGTTCCATGCTTTAGAGTACACAGTTAACAATGTTCACTAGCAAATATTGCATAAATATGATATTCATCACTGGTCTTTACCAACAGAAGAATCCACATTGGAGTGTGTTGGTACTTGCTGAGCATCTTGACAGGATAAGGACAGCACAGTTTACTAAAGAAATATTTCAACAGCATGGAAAAACACGAACAGTCAAAGTGTAGGCGACACGGACTAGAGCTAGTCCGTGTCACCTCCCTTTTGTTTGTTCGTGTTTTTCCGCGCCTTTGAAAATTTCTTGACGATGAATTACCAACTAGCCCAAACAGTCACGTTAATTAGCTGTTAAAGGAAAGAGCATATAGCAGTGCTGAACTCATGACTAACTGTATGAACCGAAGTGTTCTCACAGAGATAACACAATTCACAGTGCATGTACCAACAGCAATGGGGGGTAATAAAACGCACACTCAGGAGTGAACAGGACCATGAGCTAAGACACCGACGCAGAGAGAATAATGGAGGAGTTCTGTCTGTGTATTAACTTGCACTCCTGTTCCCTCCTGAGTACGCACCAACATGCCCAGTATGGCTAAAATATATATGCTTCCATTATAGCATGAATTCATTCAACAATTAAACTTCACTGTCAAACAAGGCTATTCAAAGTGCTATTACACAGATTACACTTCTCGCTGTGTAGTAGGCCTCAATCTGTCTTGTGAGCTACGTGACATGTACAGATTCATGGTATTTTCATAGATTGTGGTGGGATCATGTTCCAGAAAATGTGATGAAACATGAGTATGCGCTGCCTTCTAAAGAAAGCTGTCTCCGATTAGATGATCAAACTCTCAGGCATATCGATTATCTGACAAGGCTTTGCTAGAAAGAAATAGGTACTGACATGTTGCACGATGTTACTTAAAACACGATTGCACTCTAACATATAAAAATACCACAAATCTGCTCGTACATAGCAGTAAGGTCATAAAAAGAATATTAAGGCCCATCACACAGAGAAATAGAGCAATGGAATGTGCTGTAAAAATATGCTCTACAGCTTTCAACAAAAGCCAATTTTCATTGTTGCATAACTTCATAAAAAGGGGCAGCATATCACTTTCATTGCCTCTTCTTGACATTTGTCAATGCCTGTAGATGACGTCATCTATGCAAGAAGATGTGGGCACACAAAATATTGAATTCTTAATGTTTATCACAGAAACTTCAGAAGAGGACAAGGAGGGACACATACACATAGGTCGGCAAAAATATTGGAATTCACTCAAGAAACATATTTTGCTCTGACAGGTCACTCGGACTCAGACTCACCTAAATTTGCCTCAACCGGACTCACTCAGATTCAGACTTGTAACTTTTTCTCAACTGGACTCACTTGGACTCAATCTCGCCAACATATTGCTCAGGCGGACTCACTCAGACTCAGACGGCTTCACCTAAATCCGAGTGAGCCTGAGTGAGTCCGCTGGCATAAAATTAGCTTTTCCGATCATAGTGTAAATGCTCCTTAACACCAATATCTCACATAACTGGTGCTCTATGATATGCCTTTTAATCATGTACTTTCAAATACGAGTTATGAGTGGTTGCAATCCAGTAAGGACGTTTTTTTATAAAATATGCGTAACACGATATATTTCCATCAAGAACGTCCGGTGAAAGAATTTGTCGGGGGAGGTCATGGCACCCCCCCCTCCCCCTAACTCACGCCTCTGATCAATAAACATTGAGGTGGTGCATGAATGCTAGCGCAATGAGGCATATGTGAAAAGATCTGAGTATAAACGTAAGCTGATATAAGGCTGATAGTATTGCTGATAGGTGAGTAGATAGGATCATAGGTCGGCAATAAAAGGTGGAGCTCACTCAGACTCACCAACATTTCCCTCAACCGAACTCACTCGAACTTAGTCATAAAAATTTTTCTCAACTGGAATCCCTCAGATTCAAACTCACCAAAACATTACTCGCCTGGACTCACTCAGACTCAGACTCAAGGCTCCATCTGAGTCTCAGTGAGTCGACTCATGAGTGAGTTTGCTGACCTATGCACACACATACGCTAACTTTCAACAGTGATCTCTTTAAACTTAGACCACATATATTTACAATTAAAAAAAAATATAAAACTCGGGCATGCACAGGCAGAGCTGCATCCAGGAAAAGTAGTTTTTTGTTAATATATGGCAGCACACTAACACAATCTCGGCCAGGGTTATGAATAGTTGCCGATTCATTGATCAGTGTTCTGTCATTGTGTGGCTAACCGGAAATCGCTGTTTTTCTTTACATCGCTGCAGTGTTCTCCGAGCCTTGCATTCAGACACCGCCCCATTTGCCGTACATAATGCTTACCCCATGATAGGGGTATCTGATAAACGATGCTCTTTTTGGGTGGCATGTAACGTCCTTTTTCATTTCTGTGATTTACATGCAAAACTGAGAAGCTTTTAGGACCTCTCTAGAGACGACCTGCAAGCAATGGCGAATGTGAAAGCCTATATCAGCATTATAAAACATCACACATTGACTGTTGTGGCTTAAAAGTTTATTTCTTTCTCAATCTTATTTTGTGATGGCCCTGGGTAACAATGCACAAATTACAAACTATAACAACCTGGCCCAAGTTTAGGTGGCAATACTGCATGGTAATAGTACTTTAAAATGTGCAACAAAATGAATGACACATGGACATGTCTAAAATAAAATTAGAAAGGAATGTTTTGTTTTGATAACGAAAAATTTTGAAGGTAAAAGTTGTCATCACAACTATGCACGAAACAGCATGATTATAAGCAAGATTTCGCGGCACAGTTTCATGGCAGTCGAAAAAAAAACAGATGTTCACTTGAAGATGGAGGACACCTGAAGAGACACAAATTCTCAAAGAGGGTGTGTCACTGCAGCCAACCTTTCAACAAGTAGACTTGCCTTTGTCAAAACCACAACGACAAGGAACAGTTGCTCCCATTATCAAGACAACTCCAAGTGTTAGAACATTGGCTCTGGGGACATCCCATGTTCAAGGATTACAAACTAAATAATACAGACTACTCCATCGTCCATGTTCAAGGAATACGAACTGAAAAATAATAGGCACTGCACTGAAGTGCAGGAAATACGTTCCCCACACCTAAGCTAAAGGTCAGTGTATGTTATATCTTAATAGGTGCTATGTGTGCAAACTGTCCCTCTGTAGTGATGAAAAGAACTGCCTATCACTCAATATGGCTTGTCAGGGCTTGCAGGAAGACCGCTGCTATCATGCACTGCAACCTGTCCCCTGTGTCAGTGCCACGTACAGCTGTTATCGCTGATACATACATAACAGATACCACAAGAGATTATTTTCATGCAAAACAAACCCTACCACGCACAGATAGCAGTACCAGACATGTCTTTAGGCACGTGTATACTGATATATGAACTAGGTCGATCCTTGAATGAAGGGATAAGGGCACACACAATAAGCACAGGTATTATTGGACAAGCCACTTCTTGCTGAATATTGAAAGAGTGCCATTGCATGTTCAGCATTCACACATCTACGCAATAACACTACCCAGTGCATGCGCCTAGCCATATGGATGATCTAAATGCCAAAAATGATATTTGCAAAGAGTGCGTGGTCCATGTGCACATGGCGTGGGGTGAGAACGAGCCATACATACTGTGTTACATCATAAATGCAAGCTATTCAGGAAACTAATTGTTGGTACTCTGAAGCGAATTCACACGTAGTTTGTTTTGTTGTCACGAGCTATCTATGTGATTTTTTTAGTTATGTAAGCTCTTCACAAAAAATAATATTCTGCAACTTTCTGTGAACATGTGGAAACATATGAACAGATAAGAATCGAGATCCTTTTCTTTTAATTTATTACCCTACGAAGCTAAATAAATACTAAATCACTGAATACTACACGTTGGTTATGCATCATCACACAAGTAAGAGGGCAATATCAGTACCATGGTGATTTAAAAAAGAAAGCTCGAAAATACAATAACTTAAAGCACCACACAATCAAGGAACATTCCTACTACATGAACACAGTGTAAATTATTTGTGATAGAGAACCAGGTGTGCTTTAAGAAGCAAGAAAAGTTCACACACACAAATATTGCAACAAAGAGTTGCATGTGTTAGCCTAATCAACTTAATTGAATTGACACATTCATCTACTAACACTATTTGATATAAACATATCTTCAACGCAGCTGTTGGAATGTATGCACACTTAGTACCAGCACATAGCGTAATTTACTGAAAGAGGTTTGCTTCAAATTAGCTCCCTTAAAACATTATGAGCCAGCTAGGTTGAAATCCTACCCACGAGTAATTACATGGATTTCTGGCAAAAAGGACTCGGGGCGCAACCACAAAAACATATCCATCGTGTGTGCGTGACAGGGCTGTGTGTTTTTCTATCTATGTGCGCAGTCTAGTGATAGTTGTGTGCGTTAATATCGAGTTTGGTGAACGTGAACTCCTCTCGCGTCACTACGGTGAAAACGCTAAGGGAACACCGTATGTTTAAGAGCAGACACTTTTTACGGCGACAAGGGATCAAGCGATGATCTCGTATAGTAAACAGACAAGGAATAACAGCGCAACGACACGAGGCTTGCATGATCGAAGGACAGGATCGCGCAGCGCAACGCGACTATTTCAAACATGTAATCAGCGCGCACGGCGACCGGTTTTTACGGCGATATAAAATAAGTTCACTCAAAACATCAAACATACCTGGCTATCGGGTCTCTGGTTCATCATCCTCCTTGTGCCAACACGCCGCCCGGGCTATCGGTTCCTGCATTACAGTCGTCGCGCAATGAAGTAACCCAGTTACGTAGTTCAGCGACTTTCTTCAACTTACCGAAGTTTGGCATTGGCTGCGCACTCTTCAGTCGCACGTCAAAAGGCTCACGCTTTCGCAGCGGTCACTGCTTGTCACAACACCGGGACGTGGAATGTCTTCGGAGGTACACTCGATATTGAATCACGCGAACAACATGAGTAATAGATCAGCGCCTCCTCTATTTTTAAAGAATGGAGGAGTCGCTGAATAGATAAACGAAGGAAGGAAGCACATTTGAGGGCGAACACAAAGGTGCACGTCCGATGAGGTTGTTTTGAGCGGCAACGAGCGGCGAGGCATCATCCACCACTGGATCAATGCAGGAGACCTTCCCGACACGCGGAAACTGTCCAGTCGACGAACTTCAAGCACGATACGCACACAAACGCACACAATATCTATCAACACAGCAAATATGTAACCGCGGAGCACATGTTCTCGCGGGAAGCTGTTGGTGGTGCTCCTGCAGTACAACGAGGCCTGTTGCAACTGCTGGTTTACAGGCTTAATAAAAAATCAACCTGTAGGTGGCAGTAGTATCGTGTTATTATACAAACAATTGTTATACTAGAAATAGAATGTATTTATGAATTTTCACGCAAGTTTAGGTGTACCTGAATTATTTTATTGTTTTTTATATTCAGTTTTGCAGCTATATTTATTGTGTTTTGCATATAAAAGAAAGTTTTCAAACACGCCAAAAGCGGCGGTTATCTCTGAGTCTCTGCAACGCTAAAAAGTACAGATCTCAAGGGCAATGCTTTTGTGGGTAGCGACTTCGCTCGTGTGTAGAGAGGCATGAACAGAATGCATTCCTGCCCCCCAAACATAGAACGGTTGTATCTGACTTAGGCCCGTAGCCGGGGGGGGGGTGCAAATATGAAGTGAAGACGAATCTTGGGCGCTGAAAGGCACGAGGAGCGCGGGCGGTCATGAGACTTTTCCTACATTACGCCGTATTTTCGGGCAAACTCACGTTCGCCCGACACATATCAAGCTTTCGCATCAATAAATATACTAAATATTGTGCTTCTTTTAACATTTACTGAGCATTTATATTGCAAATAGTATTACAACAAATAAATGAAAAATCACAGAAAAGTGCTGCGCTTGTAAAGGACAGGAAAAATGAAAGGAAGACCTCTTAAAACCAGGATACCCTTATGAAGGATGCCGTAGTGGAGGGCTACGGAAATTTTAATCACCTCGTGTTCCTTTTCTCTACCTGCATATAAGTACACGGGACTCCCGCATCGCGCGTCCACTGCAATGCGGCTGCCGGGGCCGCTTTTCGATTCCGTGGCTTTAGGCCCTGTCAAGAGGTTAACGCCATAACCGCTGGAATACCGTGGCGGACGATTTTCCCACCTTGGTGAAGTAGAGCAAGAACAGCGAACATCTGCAGGCACCTATTTCTGTTTAAAAAATGACATACGTTCTATTTTCAGCGAAATCCCAAGAGAAGCCCCATGATCGAAAGATAGCCCATCCTGGTTTTTGAGTAGACTTTCTAGTTTTAATGCGAAAGCGTTACTTTGCCATAGTTTGGCGAAAATACGCCATGTGAGCCCTTCTACTGGAACTGATCGGCGGCTGAAAATTACTGCTGTCGATATGGTGAGGGGAATCCCCGCTGAAGAAGTGGAATACCCGAAGCGAAGGGAGCGTGCCATTGTCCGCTGTTTGAGACCGCATTCTGCTTTCGTAGTCTTATGTGTGTGAGTGTGATATCGGCATTGCCAAATGGCTCGTCAGTGAAACGCTCCTTTCAAGAATAGGAGCCAGGGAACGATCGTGAATGGAACCGTTTCATAATTTTAAAGCGTTGTACCAACTCCTTCCCTATAAAGAAGGCGTTAGTTGAGCTTAGTACTCTAGGGTACTCTCGTATTTTCCGAACAGTCGTCAGCTAGGCTTCCCTTTTGAGGAAAATTTTATAAGAGCTTCGACAGTACAGTCTGCGAAGCCAAACCTAGGGATTTATCGCACCTTTTTTTTTTAACCCTTTGTAGGACAGTGGTACAAATGCGTACCATTTTTTCACTGCATTTGAAACACACGTAATGAAAGAATGGCCAAAATTGGCGCCGCTCTTACTGGTGGTACTATCTACCGAAGAATAGAAGAAAGCAATTTCCACTTGTTACTTCGCTACGACATCTGGCGCGGACAGAAACTTGGATTTTGCGCACACCTTAAATACTACTCGCTATCCGCTTGAGTGGCCTAAATGAGCGCCTTGACAACATTGCTTCAACATGTCTGTGAAGTGACCCATTTTTAGTTGTTTACTTAAGAGAACCTAGTGATTCACTTGCAACGCAGTCACAGATCTTTACTGTAGCTATTATTCAGTTTTCTTCAACGATGTATGAGCGATGCAGTAGGGCCGAGGCAAAGCGGCCGTGCGGGAGACGAAAAAGAGCCACGTGCGTTTCAGTACCTGCGCAGAGCAATCATATTTGCATATTATTGCGATAGCAATTATATGGACACTCGCGGCTGGTTTTCGCCGTCGGCGTCGGCGTCCGCGTCGGCGTCGGCGTCATTTGCCGTATATGTATATGTATATATATAACCGGCCCCGCCCGTCGTTCGTGAGCGTGAAAAGACGCGAGGGGGGGGGTCCCTCTAGCGACCTTCGATTTTACGAGCGGGGGGCGCGCGCGTTATCTCCCCTTCTCGGCGGCCGACAGCGGGCGGGGGGGGAGGGGGCGACGTTCGATTTTACGAGCGCGGGCGCGGGCGCGCGCGTTATCTCCCCTTCTCTGCGGCCGACAGCGGGGGGCCGGTGTACCCTTCTACGTGCTGCGCTCTCAACCCGAAGAGAATTCTCTTAAACAAGCGTTTTCTAGAGTTGCGTGAGATCGGATCCAAAAAGAGTTAGCTGCCAGCCTCACTTCGTATAACATTACAATTTTTTGCTATCGCATTCATTGCTTCACCCTTGCGGTGAAACTGTGACTTTTTTTTAACGCGATAGCGTTAAAGAGCTCGTTTCGCAGAAATTCCGGCGTCGGCGTCGGCGTCGTTGGTTGTGAGCGAAAAATCATCATCTTGTCTGTGAGCGAAAAATCATCATCTTGTCCGCGACCGAAAAATCGAGAAAGATGCAAATAAAATAAATAATAAAATTTTTAGGGTCCGAGTGAGGATCGAACCCCGGTCGTCTGCGTGGCAAGTTCTACCACACAGCCATGCCTCTGCTTGGAAATACTGTGAAAATAACTTCCTCTGCTTGGAAATGCAGTGAAAATAACTTCCATGCTTCGCAAAAGCAAGCGTCCTTTATATAGGCGGCTCAATATAACATGCAATATCCCAGGAATATTGCGTGGTACAAGCGTACACTGCCTTCGGGCGTCAGAATATGTGACTATCATAACGATTCCATAGTTTAAAGCCAGCCACCCATTACAAACGGCACACACCTTACTGCGCGTATTCCCTTAACACCACGTAATGGGTGCATAGCAAGTTCGAAAACATTTCCCACATCTGCCGCGCATACTTTCTCCTGGTTTAAAGCATACTACCCATTACATAGTATGCACTAAATGATTGAAGTACGCAGTAGGGACGGGATATCGCTATCGCGTTCAACTCTTAAAGGTGAAGCTTAAGGGTCCCCCAATTTTTGTTTACTTATATTGCTCTTTTTAAAAGACATGCCCATTAGTGGACAGTCCTTCCATTGGCATTTCCTTTCGCTTTTGTCTTAAACAGCAAAAAAACCTTTGACATAATTATTGGTGTTCTTCTCGTGAAAATTAAGCGACCAACTGACAGTGTACGCCCTTGTCACAGTTTTGGTAACTGCTTGCGCGAAAAAAAAACGAGTTGTCCCTTGTGCGCGCAAGGCCTTCACGCCCCCCTCAGCTTTCTCGCTCACCGTCGCCTGCAAAACGGAGGCAGCGCCTTCTTGAAGCTCGTAGCAAGGCAAACGGTCGATGCTGTACTATCCGTCGCATGTAACCACTCCGCGTCTTTTTGTTCGTTCCTTTTCGTAACTTCTTGGACGACGCAAGCTGGAAAAACTTGGAGCTTATTTCACGTATCGTGCGTCCTCTTATTTTTTCTTCTTTTATTGCACGTCTCGTTTCCGTGTTTCATCTTATTTCTTCCTAAAAAAGTAAAAACATGCAAGGAGACCGGAAGGAAGTGTTCCGAACTGAACCGCGTCTAGGAAGCACGGTAAACGAGTCCGGTTGTTCCGGATCAGCAATTTCTTGTCGCTCCTTTTGTAAATCCTGATAGCAGACAACGTTCTTTCAGGCCAGAGCAGGTTTGTTCCTGTTCTTTTTTCAGATTTTTACGCTAGAATACACCGAAATACAGGGTTGTTGCCTGACCTCGCTCGGCCTACACATGACGTGGTCATTAGGAAGAATAAACAGGACAACAGTCAGGGTAGGTGTCTAACATCGTGTGAGGACGAGAAAAAATTGGTGGTTTTTTATTAAGGGCAACATTAGAGGGAAAGAGAGAGAGAGATAGGATGCGGAAAGGCAGGGAGGTTAACCGGAAATCAAAGATCTGGTTGGCTACCCTGCACTGGGGGGAGGGGTAAGGGGAGATAGAAAAGTAAGGAAGCAAAGTTAGAAAGGCAACATTGGAAAGGTAGTGCTTAAGTCTATTTGGGGGACAGCTGAAGCTGCAGTTGCGGAGACTTCGGCAGAATGCCTTCGGTAAACGTGGGCGCGGTTTGAAGAGAAGCGCTGCACGACAGAGTCAGAATGCCTCCGGAAAGTCACGTTCGTAGGATATCACAGGCGCCGACGAGCGCTGGGAGATTTAGTTAATTTAGTTAGGCAACGCGTCCGGGAAGACGTGACGGAGGCGGTGTTTCGTTCTATAATGGTTCATTCGACTGGTCGTTTGAGAGCGCTCTGACTGTGTTTGAATGTGGTGAATTCAACGGCTTTAAAACGCTTCAGCGAGAACAAGCTGTTATGCAAGTCATGTTTCTCCTTCCTGATCATGTTTTGACCTGATAATGGTAGTAGCAACGGTTAGTTGCTATTTTATGCAATTTTTTTCAGCGCCTGCGGAGCGCTCGAAAACGACCAGTCAAATGTACCTTAAGATTGCTGTTGTGTTCGTGAATTTGATAATATCCATTGCAGAAAGAACATCCCGATATATATTGTATAAACGCAATAGTAAATTCTTACTTGAACGCTAGGAACAGCACCTTCTGGCCAAATCCCTGATATTCTTTCAAAGAATGCTGAAAAGCGCGCAGCGCCATTCGCACGTATCCCTCTGTGAAAAGTCACGGAAGAACGTCGAGATATAACATTCTAAGCGCATCGCTGAAGACATGCTGGGAGTGATGTTCGCGAATAACTTTAACCTGGAAAAACAGCGGAAAATTGTCTGTTTTTTTTCTCGTACCCTGTGGCTCGCTTAACGAGCCCTGGTCAGACAGTAAATATAGCGCAACTAAACGCCTTGCCATTTCTTCGTGCTCGCGCACTGCAGGTTACTCGAGCCTGTAAATAAATAGTGGAGTCCTTCCTCGTTTTGTCACTTTATTATTTGTTTATTTGTCTATTTACTTATGTTTTTCCTACGAACTGTTATCAGTGAAAATGGGTGCTAAGATTTCGAAATCTTGCGGTTATTCGCCCCTCAATGTGCAGCGTCGACTACTGTGTCCTCGGCAAAACTTCGTGCAACCACTACCACTGCTTTTTTGTATATGGCCTCTCTGTAAGAACGCAGCCAATGCCTAGTTCCGTGGAATGATTAAAAAAAAGCATAAAGGAAAAATATATGGCAGGGTTTTCTTTCCTTGTTCCTTGCTTATTACCCCCCTTTTTTTCCTTTTTTAGTGCCCAGATGTCCCTGCAGGCAATCGCTGTCGTGATCTGGATCCGAAGTCAGGAGCAGCCAAGTGAAGACATCATCCAGAGTGAAAAGCGCCGAGCATGAGGCACAAGTAAAGACATTCCCAGTGTAAAGGGAAAGAAATTCGACCCATGCAGCTGGACGCCATGCGTAACTTTGGCCACCAGTCGGGCGTTGCTATCCACGATTACCCGTTTACTGTTACTTTAAATATGAAATAAAAAATATTTGGGCAAAGCCATAGGTCGGCAAATAATAGGTGGAGCTGTCTCAGACTCAAGAAATATACGTTGCGCTTAGAGCTCACTCGGACCGAGATTTACCAATACCGGACTCACTCAGGCTCAAACCCACCACATTATGACTGACCCAGACTCACTCAGACTCAGGCACACGGCTTGATCTGAGTCGGAGCGAGTCTGAGTGAGTCGACTCATGGGTGAGTTTGCCGACTTATGGACAACGGGATACTAGTTTCAGGAAGGAGAGGAGGGAGGGAAGGTGAAAAGATAACTTGAACCGTATGGTATTTCGGGGCATAAATCCCCTGTCACACGGATATGTTTAATGCCATTTGTATCTGATGAGATACGACACATGCAATGACATTCGGCGTCGTGGGCACTGTCACACGGCAGTAGATAGTAATTTGCAGACGACATCAATTGTGAATGATTTGTTCCAACTCGGCCAACAAGCAACATTGTTGTGCAATTGTGATGCAACGAAGACTGGAATGAAGATAAAAGAAAAGTCACAATGTGCATAAAAGATGTTATTACGCATATCAAGTACTTGTAATCATTGTTTTGAGCAAATGGCCCTAAGTCTGTCCTGAAATCATTGGGTGGTAAGCAGGCTGCGCTTCTTACTGACGGCTGCTACTGGGCGCATGACATGACACGGCCGGCAACGCTCGTGACGGTGTCGCTGAGAACGGGGATACTCATGCTTTCGGGAACGACTAAACTGAATGATTTACAATAAATGGAAGCAAAGCGCTTCAAATTTGAAACAATTTTTTTTATTATGAACTATTTACATTAATTATACAGATCGTTCCCATCCCGTCTTCGGTAAGGTCACTCATTTGTGAAAAAATGCGCTTCAGTGAGTTAAGCCAACCCATTCGTTCTCACAAATCATTTTCGTTTAATGATATTTGGTGTCTCCCCGTGTGCCAGCCAGCAAACAACATTACATAAAAAATGTCGTTAGCTGCAAATGATTTTAAACTTTAAACTTAAACTGACTGACGCTCCCACGTTTAAGTGCACATATATGCCCTATAAGGTGGAAGAGGGGATGATCGCCGCCGTAGCTCAGTGGTAGAGCATCGGACGCGTTATTCTAAGGTCGCAGGTTCGGTCCCTGCCGGTGGCTAGTTATCTTTTCATCCACTTTTCTTTCTTCACATTTACATTACAATTACTTCTAATAACATCCCCTGTACTTTCCTTGGCATCACTGTCCGTTCGTTCTCTTTAAACATTCTCGTGTGACCGGGGTATCAGATGCTTCTTCAGTAAACTGCCTACTCGGTGTACAGGAGAACAATGCTGTCCAATGTTGCTAGGGAAAGCTAAGGGGAAGATAGATATGAAGAGGCTAACGAGACCTAATTATGACGCGTTCATGCCATGTAGGTAGCCAGAGTAAAGCTATTTGTGATGCATGTTTCTCTTTCTATGACGATGTATAGTCACATTGGTGGCGCTAATATTAGGAACGAATATTTGTTTATGGAATAGAAGTTAGGATATATAGCACGAGTGAATTAGTTACATAGTCATGTCTGATAGCCCGTCACAATATACTAAATTGAACGTATATTTTGAGATTTTCAATGACATAGTCACGGTTGTTCCGCTACGTTTCAGAGCTATCTATCTGAAGTGTCCTAATTTAGCAGGTAAATCAATAAGGACGTTGTATTGCGTCATCCGGGTTTGCTTTCTTTCTTATTCAACGCAATAGGATCGTTACTAAGTTTGATGTAAAAATCCAGGATGGTGAGATGTAAGCATTGTTCGGTAGGGGGATTTACCGAATTTTCGTGCATATACCATTTTATGATGATGATAATTTTCTAATTGACAGCAATTAATTACAGCTAGCCTAAACAGCTTCGCAGTTAAAAGCAGTCTTGAAAGCAGTTTGCAATATTCAGAATTGATTTATTCAGTTAAATTGCATCCACACCGTGAGGCCTACCCGTGCATTTTTTACGCTGTGCGCATTCGGAATTCTGTATGATATATTTTTTTTTCATTATCTCCTCTTTGATATCTTGATGAAGTGCAAAGATCACGGACTACGTCACGCCAACAGGCAAAAAGAGTGTTCCACACTCGCCGCAGTGGCAACAGGCGGCGCTCACTGACGCTCCCACGTTTAAATGCACATATATACCCTATAAAGTGATGGAGGGATGGACGCCACCGTAGCTCAGTGGTAGAGCATCGCAAGCGTTATTCGAAGGTCGCACGTTCGGTCCCTGCCGGTGGCAAGTTATCTTTTCGTCTACTTTTCTTTCTTCACATTTACATTACAATTACATGTAATGACATCCCCCATACTTTCTTTGGAATCACTGTCTGTTAGTTCTCATTAATATTGTGTCTAACGAAGCAAACGAGCCCTTATATTTACACTTCTTTCCTTCTTGATGAAGTGCTTTGACTACTACTGCTCTACACTTGTTTCGAGATTTAGTGGGTATACCTCCATGATACCTCGTGCGGCCCACGCCGAGCGGTTACACGTGCAACAGCCTTTGCTAGTGAAACCTTGTCTCCAAGAAAGGGAACGTATGCGCCAGGCAACAGAAAAGCGGATCCTCTGGCAGAGACAATTAGGCTTATCGTACAATGGCACCGGTCAAGTGAAAAAGTCACAGTTTCACCGCAAGGGTGAAGCAATGAATGCGATAGCAAAAAATTGTAATGTTATACGAAGTGAGGCTGGCAGCTAACTCTTTTTGGATCCGATCTCACGCAACTCTAGAAAACGCTTGTTTAAGAGAATTCTCTTCGCGTTGAGAGCGCAGCACGCAGAAGGGTACGCCGGCCCGGCCGCCGAGAAGGGGGAGATGAGAAGGGGAGATAAAGCGCGCGCCCGCGCCCGCGCTCGTAAAATCGAACGTCGCCCCCCCCCCCCCCCGCCCCCGTCCGCTGTCGGCCGCCGAGAAGGGGAGATAACGCGTGCGCCCCGCTCGTAAAATCGAGAAGGTCGCTCGAGGGACCCCCCCCCCCCCCTCGCGTCTTTTCACGCTCACGAACGACCGGCGGGCCCGGTTATATATATACATATACATATACGGCAAATGACGCCGACGGCGAAAACCAGCCGCGAGTGTCCATATAATTGCTATCGCAATAAAACTGCGCGCTGCTAACGTCCCCCCACTTTTCTCAGATGCGCGCCGGACGACAGAGATTGGAAGAACGCTAGCGCATGTTGGCGTCTTGCGCCTAATTTAGGCCGAGCAGATTGCGGTCATTTGTTCGAGCAACTCTTAAGACGAGGGACGTGATGCCTGAACTCTTACGCTGACGAGCTCTGGGACAAAGGCAGTTTGCCGGCGCCATTTACGCATTCAGTGGGACGCTGGCCTACACGGTTGGAGCAGTCCCAGACGTATGGTTCGGGTCAAGACCTGGAGCCAAGACGACGCGCGTGGGTTCGCTGCAAACGCCAAGTCATTAATACCAGAGGGCAACGGTGGGCCTCCAAGTGTTCACTGACCGGCCTCGAATGAAGGCCTGTACGACGAGCTCGCGAATAGCCCTTGACCGAGCACTCGCTAATTTTTGCCTCGTGAATGTCAGTTGCTTTGGCTTGCGCAAGCTATTGTCGATGCCCATGAAGTTATGAAGCTTTATGCACTAAATGTACATATATTACATTGAGCGAGAAAACAAGGCTTTTTGTTCGCCGTCCGACCACTCATTCGTGAGTGTCAGTGTTCCCGATTTTGTTAGAAGTGTCTATAGCATACTGAACAACGCAACTCACGTTGGCCCATAAGTTCAAGTGTTTCATATATAATGAGTCTGCGTGGACGAAACTGATCTCGCCTTTGCTCCAATGGTTAACAATGCCAAGCGAGTGATTTCAAATATTTTGTGGTTATTTGAGAACCACTGACGATTTTGCAATAGTGATTGACCAACTCAAAGTTTAAAGCATATAGATTCTTATTAAATTACTTACAGGAGGAAACAAACAGAAATGGAGAAGGCAGGGAGGTTAACAAGAGAGACTTCCGGTTGGCTGCATTACTTGCAGAAGAGCTTGAATTCAAAGGAAGAGCTTTTATGTGCGATTAGAAATTGTCCGACAGAGAATGGTGCTGGAGGCACCGTTTCAACAAGTGAAATCCTGACGCTTGCAAGTCAAACCTCCTGACTTTAGACATCCATCCTTAGCTCCATTTACGTCTTCTTTGGATTTATGAAATTGCCCTCTCAGAAAGCATGCGTTATTTGGACAGGAATCATATCTATCTCTCTGCGCCAACTGAAATTAAACATTGCTTTCTATAAGCTTTCTGTGAAGGCTTCCACATGCACCAATGGCGTTTCGCCGCCGATAATAAAACTGCTGCAGTAAGCGCTGCAGAGAGGCAACGATGTCGACGGGTGAATGTTGTGCCTTGGAGTGCGATACAGAGGCCAGCGGGACGTGGAACGCCTGCGCGCGTTCGCGACTCGAGCTACGAACCCCTGCCTCTCGTGTTGCTGAAGCACAGGGTTGGTAGTGCATGCTTAAGCACAGGCGAAGTTACCCTCTATTATTCGGGAGCGCACATAATGCATTTTCTCTCCTTAATTAACGATGCTTTCAAGAAGTGCATATCAAGAACCAGAGTTTATTATGTGCTTGTTGATGTCATCTTTGCGCGGGATTCACGATACGCTGTGTCCAGGTATAGGTTAAAGTGCGGTATAGGTTCACAACTTCAGCTACCTCAACCGTTCAATCATGATCACCGGTGTTTGTCGTCGCGATGGAGATGTGTCTCTAGGCGTCAACGTGGGTGTATCCACGTCAAACAATGCTATATAGCTGCCAAACACCAATAGACGTTATACAAACTCTCATAATCACTACACAATAAGCACTACTTCTGTGAAGACAGTTTTCACTTTGGTGTTATACCGATTCCTATGACAGAGGGATCAATCACGTTTTTTTTTTGTTGTTTTTTTTTTTTGTTCTTGAAGTTACCTATTATATACCTCCGCACTGCCATCTACTGGCACCCGGGTTAGATCAGCTAGTAGATCCGTCGCTACCTTAGCTGTTTTCCGGGTTCCAAGTTCCGGACCACAAGCGTTATATCGAGCTGCAAACCTTTCTGCCCTAGACGCTGCTGTGCGTTTTTCTAAAGGTAAGAGGATATGTCGAAACATTTGCTCCAGCGACATGCCTTGTTGAATAATTTTTCATATTTTTCTTGTTTCGTATTGAATAACGGATGCAAAATATGTTTTCGTTTTTTTCGACGGGTTGTACAATATTGTTACAGAACCTTACTTTCGCATTGTCTACAGGGTCCACTAAAGGATGATTTCATTGGTTTCATTCATTTGGATTCCTTCACACTCGGGGATCAATATTCCTTTCAACAGAGCAGACCAGGCCATGAATGTGTCACCCTCTTAACCATGACAATAAGCCTCATGCCGCTGCCGCATTCGCAACGTTGAACTTGGCCGACGAGTGAATCTTCATATGGTGGCGTGTTTCGGTGGGAAACGGCTCCGTAGAACGATGTGAAGATTACGAAGGTCCTAAGGGCCATTGAACAAGACATATAGAAGCCTTCAATGCACATATCTCTTTCTCGAGCTTAGGACATCGATTCGCTCTTGAGTGCGACACCTAGGCTCCTAAGATCTCATCAACAACAAAAAAGTCACACTCTCCCTCTAGCACAATTCTCAAGACGATTGGAAGGGAAAGGCCATCTACTTTTGCTCACAGTCACAACTTAGTCGACGAACTGATTTGCCCCCGCTGCCCTCCGAAATATTTCTGCACATAACCTGAGTTTACAATGCCTCGAAGGATCGAAGGCATTGCAAGGTATTTGCACCTCAACTGCTCTTGTATTGCCTACTTGATTAGCTCCTTCTTGACCAGTGTGGGTGTCATGTGAGGACGTCGTAATAGTACGTCTCGTTGTGTGGCGTCATATCGTGTCGTCATCACGTGATCACAGTTTTGAATAAGTGAATAATTTGAAATCACTCAACGGTTCCGACGAATCTCAATAATGTTTCCCATCACTCGTGTTGATGCCAACGTTCAGTTTCAGAGCTTGATGAAGGATTTTAGACTTTTGCCTTAAAAACAAGTAGATGATTTAGAGCACTACATTCACTCCTCTGAGAGAACGCGAAGCTGTCTCCAGTTTGCTATGATAATTGCTCCGAACAAATCGTAGACGGATTCAGAGAACTCCTAAATCTACTACGGGACAGCTGTAGGCATGCTTCTGTGAGAAGCGAGTGCTGTGTTTAGAGCAAATGTTCGACGATTTGAAGTACGATATACTCTACTATAGAATTGACTTTCTGATTTCATCCTGACGGCGCATTTCTGCATGGAGCGAAGTCCAAGGTGCGCTTTTAACATTTGCCATACCAACAAGCCCCTGTATTTTCTCTGGGTTGGTGTCAGAATTTCATCTGCATATCTAGCCAAACTGTATGAGCCACTGTAGTTTAAATATCTCACGGTAATTATCTAAAAAATTCCGCTCATATCTATTATTTTAACTTTTAGACATCGCGTAGACAAATACCTAACACTGCTCTGGGGTGTCCAGATTTAGATACGTGTTAAGGGACGATTGAGCAATATTTTAAGGCGAAAGCCTTTAATGTATCATGCTCACGTCCGTCCGGTGTCCGTCCGGGGTCCATCCATCCGGTGTCCGTCCGTCCGCCCGTCCGGTGTCCGTCCGGGGTTTGTCCGTCCGGTGTCCGTCCGGGGTCCGTCCGTCCGGTGTCGTCCGGGGTCCGTCTGTTCTGGGTCCGTCCGTCCGGTGTCCGTCCGGGGTCCGTCGGTCAGTCCGGTGTCCGTCCGTCCGTCCGTCCGTCCGGTGTCCGTCCGTCCGGGATCCGTCCGTCCGGTGTCGTCCGGTGTCCGTCCGTTCGTTCGGTGTCCGTCCGTCCGGTGTCCGTCTGTCCGGTGTCCATCCGTCCGGTGTCCGTCTGTCCGGGGTCCGTCCGTACGGTGTCCGTCCTGTGTCCGTCCGTCCGTCGGTCCATCCGTCTGTCTGTCCGTCCGTCCGTCCGGATGTCCGTCCGTCCGTCCGGATGTCCATCCGTCCGTCCGGATGTCCGTCCGTCCGTCTGTCCGTCCGTCCGTCTGTCCGTCCGGATGTCCGTCCGTCCGTCCGTCCGGATGTCCGTCTGTCTGTCTGTCCGTCCGGATGTCCGTCCGTCCGCATGTCCGTCTGTCCGTCCGTCCGTCCGGATGTCCGTGCGTCCGGATGTCCGTCTGTCCGTCCAGATGTCCGTCCGTTCGTCTGTCCATCCGGATGTCCATCTGTCCGTCCGTCCGGATGTCCGTCCGTCCGTATGTCAGTCTGTCCGTCCGTCCGGATGTCCGTCTGTCCGTCCGTCCGTCTGTCCGTCTGGATGTCCGTCTGTCCGTCCGGATGTCCGTCTGTCTGTCCGTCCGTCCGGATGTCCGTACATCCGTCCGTCTGGATGCCAGTCTGTCCGTCCGTCCGTCCGGATGTCCGTCCGGATGTCCGTCTGTCCGTCCGTCCGTCTGTCCGCCCGTCTTTCCGCCAGTGGAACGGCCACACGCTTTCGCCGAACACACTTTGGAATGTACAAAGTGTCCTTCAATTTTTTGGTTGCGCTTAGTTTATTTAGCTTCAAAAAAAATCACAGTGTCGCCGTAAGAGAGAAGTAATGAATGCGATAGCAAGTAAATGGAATGTGACAACATGGCCTCCGAGATAAGCCAGCGGCACGCGCCGCCTGCTAATCAAGGAGGCCATGGTCACACGAACAACAAGCAGCTCGATACTTACAGCGCGCCGCTAAAGCACGAAAAAAGACGCTCTACAAGAACGCGCAGGTATACACAGGACAAGCTTGAACTTACAACTCTCACAGTTTTCACGTATTTATGATTGAGCTAAGTGTTTCAAGCGTCACCAATGCAGTACCCGACGCTCTTATGGCTGGTTCACGGAAGCGTTACGGTGACTCGCCCTTTGCCGTTTGCCGTTCTCAGGCCGCCGTGCGCGGGCTGTTTAGTTCGCGCACGTCTGCCGTTCTTTGCCGTTCGGAGAATAGGTCCGAGACCCATTTTCTTGCCGTTTTCCGTTTGCCGGAGAGCGACGTGGCCAATCAGCGACGTAGGAGCTCCATCGGTGAGCCGCGTCGACTGCTTTCGGCTTTCCCGTTCGTCCGCGTCTGCTGCGGGACGCTTCGAGCTGCTTGCTTCTTGCTCGGCTGTTTTCACACTAGAAGTGCGCATGACGTCCGCGTCGTGCCCGGCATCGTTCCAGCAGTTAATTGAGCGTTTTAGTTTGTCTGGTATAGAAAAATGCGCAGCGTTAAACCAGTAACGTGTCAAGAAGCTGGCGCCTGGACTAAGTGACGCCAGCTATCCAGGATTAGAAACAACTAAAAAAACGCGTAATTTATGCCCTCCGAGATTCCGGAAGCGCCCATCGCCATTCGCTAAGCCTACAACATCGATTATTTGAGTATGGCTCCCAAAAACGGTGCCGAATTGATTCGAACGCAGTGTCGTCGAAGCTTAAGGACACGAGTCTTAAGCGAATGGAAGCATCAGTTCGGAGCTTACAAGCTTATTGAGCGCACGGCGGCCGCTTGATAGATTCGAGGTGATCAACAGCTGGATTCGGAAGTGCAGCCGTGTTTTTCGGAGGCGCGAATGCTTCGCCGGAGGAGCTTGCCGTGCACTTTGAACAGCTCTCCCGCGGGTGGCGGCGGCCGACGGTCTACGGCACCGCGCCGTTACGGCAGGCTTGCCGCCACAGTGAACCAGGCATGAGGTATTTCTTTGTCTTTGAAACTGCGCTGCGTGGAGTGACCCCTCTGCGTCTCCATCCACGCGGTGGCGTCTGACCCAAGGTGTTTCCCGGCGTTCTTTTGTTTAAGTTCCACGTCCCGAGTCGGTACAGAAAGGGTGCCTCTGTTGGCTCCAGTAATACGTTGGCTCACTTGTTCTTTTTACTCCAGCTCTAGCCGCTCTCCGTCCCAAATGCTTCTAGATACATTTCGCCGTCCACACGATTCAAGACGCTTCTAGTGCAATTTACGTTTCCTATCCGTTTCTCTACCCTTCCTTCATACTGAAAGGAGAGTGCCTTGGTAGCGTTGATGACCACGATTCCTTTTCGGCAACTGTCGTCGCCAATTAGCCCAATTCACTCCTGATTGAAGGTGTCGATTGTCCCGCTCCAGCTTCGCTAGCATCACTCACTGATGCACTTTATAGATGAATCAACAGCCACCTGACGTCCCAGCCGCGCGCTGACATCACCACATTGATTGAACGCTTTCCTGCTAGCTTCGATTACCAGCAACCATCCTTGGGCCGTACTTCAACCGTAGCTGATTACACCGACACTGACCTTCATGCCCTTTACATCAACGCCTATATTGTCTGTCAACAACTGAGCGTCACATCATGGTCGAACAAGTTGACGACATGTTTAAGTGTGGCGTTAACTGAGCTCTCTAAGAGCCCGTGGGCATCACCGGTAGTTTTTTTTCACGAAGAAAGACGGCTCAATAACGGTTTTGCGTCGACTACCGACGGCTGAACAACATCACACGCAGACATGTCTACACCTTGCCTCGCAAAGACGATGCCCTCGACTACCTGCAAGGAGCCGACTTCTTCATTATATCTGCGCTCCGGGTTACGGGAAGGTGCCAGTGGCTGAGGCTGGCCGCCTCAAAAGAGCTTTTGTTACCCTGGTGGCTTGTAGCAATTCAATGTGATGCCATTCGGCCTATGCAATGCGACTGCCACGTTCGAGCGCATGATCGACAACATCCTCCGCGGGACATGACGGCGACGGCAAACACTCGACGAGGGTGTCCATATTAATCTTATTGCAATGAAAATGGTCGATGATTCAGTGTACTCCACAGAGCAAGGGAAACTACGTAAAGAGCGGGACACTGTCATGGAGCTATGCGGCAGAATTAGAGAGCAAGGGAATCGAGAGAGGGCTTCCTCCTCTCGAGAAATGCATTGGGGCACCAAATGATCGGTTATGATACTTCGCAAGGCTCGGTTTTGGTTTCGAGCGTGCGCATTTTGAAATCTGTCCTAAGCCATTCTTTTTATCGCTACAGCCGGGCTCAGGGTCATATTTCTTGAATGGCCAAGGTGAGATTTTTGTTTACTCGTAAGAATGCACGAGATCGCAAGAATTTTTCACGAGCCGTCATTACAGCTGCCCTCTACGAAACGCGCAATTCTGGAAAACAGACAGAATACGTTTGTGATATTCTTTTTCCAAGGTAAAAAAAAAAGCGAAGAGCAAAAACCGCCTAGTCAATATTTATTAAATGCAACCAGCCCGCTTTTATTGTCTCCACACCAAAGTACAGAGCGGTTGTTGCCAAACGAAGCTCCATTGGTCTGCGGCTGCTGAAAAAAAAATAAATTCAAAGAATGTGTCACCTAAACTTTTGGGTCGTGTGGGAAAGCTACGAGGAGACACGAAAAGGCAGAACCGTTTAACGCGTGGAATCAGAAACAATCGGAATTTTCCTTTACCAGAATCGCATCGTGAGGATTGCCCTACGCTCTCGTGATATAAAGCGTTACATTTACCGACCTTACTCTATGCGCCTTTAATCCCACGAGTACGCACACCTATGTCCCGTAATTCACGATAGAATGCCACGTACAGTCGAAACCGGCACGTTATCACAGATGAACACTTTATAAAACACCTCGAAATGAACGCGTGGGGCGAAACCTGTTCCGATCGCAGCGAAGCAAGAATTTCCCAGGCACACGCTACTTCGTGCTTCAGCAAGTTATCTGGCGCCAGATACAGCGATTTTAACCACATGCTCTGGGAGTGTGTCTCTTTTCAGCGCCACACGGATGAAAAGATTTCGCAAGACACTTTTTATTCGCCACGTTGCTTCTAACCCAGCAGGTAGCTGTATAGGCCGCAGGAACTACTACAGGCTAGAGCATCTGTTTGGAGGCTGTGTTCTTAGACAAAACGGATATATAGCTTTCTCGGGTGCTTCCTGTTCCGGAAAGTTTTGGGGGCGGAGGTACGCTGCTGTAGCGCGCAATAACAAACTAGCCGCTGACTGCTATGCGGCGCGGAGCCTTTCAGGATAACAAGTAGACAAGCCATTCCAAGTCAACTGACAGTCAAGATAGGAACTTACAGACGGTCAGCGTGGAAACCGCATCTGCTTTTAGATGTGAAGCATCTTATGGCAAAGCTTAATTCCGGTGTGGTGGTGTGCCGCGTGACCACCATTACTGCGCATGCGTAAACCCTTTAAAAAAATAAAAAACTTCCTCTCTCCCTCTCTCTCCTCTAGGCATCCCTCCCCGCGGCAACCACATCCTCAATGCGCATGCGCCTCCCCTCCTCTTCTCCTCTCCTAGGCTTCCCCCCGCTCTCCTCTTGGCATCCCTGCCCGCGGCGTCCACACTCCCACACTCCCTCTCTCTCCTCTCCTACGCTCCGCCCCCTCTCTCGCCTCGCGACGCCGACGCAGGTAGCGTCCGCTAGCGAGTTTCTTGGTTGAAAACACCGACTGCTCGCGCTGCACAACCGTTCACTGGCCACCCCGTATATATAGCACTGGATCTTGACCTGCAAGGTGGTGCCGGTGGGAGATTTCTCCTGTGCGTTGTTGAACAATAAAAACTCGCAGAGTTCGCGTTAACTGAAAGCGGACTGCGGGTCTCTGTGCCCAGTCGGAGTCTTCGTCTCTCATTGCCCATTAGCAGCGATTGGCATGTTCCAAAAGGAAACACCGCACCATAACTGTGTGCTTTGCGCCTCCCCAGTTTTCTCTTCTGCGTAACGCTGCGATGAGCGCCAGCGTCAACGCCGCCGCCAGTGTAAGCGTTAGCGCCCGCTGCTCCACATCTACACATGGTTCCCTTTAGCGGGAGATGGTGTAATTTCTTATTCACCTGTAAAGTTAACCAAAGTGAGATATGACTCTGCGAGTGTAAATCGTAGACGTAGACGGGAGGCCATTCCTTGTGCAAGGGAGCACCGGGTTGCTCAACGTTCTGACTGATGCTCCAATGAATGGATCAACACCAGCCTAACAGATCGCGGTGAATTGTCCTTCGAAGCAGCCTGGTCCCAACGTGAATGACGATGAATCGACGTCTGCGTCTGACACATGGCCCGACCTCGGGCAAGTTAACTCGATGTCCGTCGGGCACTGTGTCAAACTTTCTAGGAAGATTACAAGGATGGTCAGGGCAAATGGGTTGTGTTGACTGCTTTAATATTGCTTTTTTTTCACACTACTCGGACACGAATGGCAATGGTCACGATTATGACAATTTGTCAAAATTTCAAGGAAGATTAAAATTATGGGCAATTGAGTTGTGTTGACTGCTTTAATATTGCTTTTTTTTCACACTATTCGGACTCGAATGCCATTGGTCACGATTATGACACTTTGTCAAACTTTCAAGGAAGATTACAAACATGGGCGATTGAGTTATGTTGTCTGCTTTAATATTCCTTTTTTTTTTCAAACTACTCGGGCTCGAATGCCTGACAAAGCTGTGCTTATAACCACTTGTGAATAATTACTCTGAAAATAAATCATTTTCAGCCAACAATTAAGCTTTGTTTGTTTTACTGTCATAGTCAAGCACTTATTTTCACCTCGCTGTTGCTTGAAGCAGTATACATGCACGAGACCTCACAGAGGTGTTTTTCCTTTTTATTTACGTAAATACAATGAAAAGAAAAACTTGGACCATCTCCCCGAAGGGAACCCTGATGGGATGCGAAGCAGCAGCGGTACGCACGGCGTTGACCCGGTTGAAACGGGCGTCATCGCAGATAAACGAGCCGAAAGTGTTTCCACTCGACGTGCGGTCGAGCGTTGCGGGCGGTGGAGAGGGTGAAGCGAGAGAGAAGTGACACGTTCAGAGGTGTTGCGAGCGGGCGGAGCGAGGGAAGCGTGCGAGGGGAGCGTGACGTCACGCGCAGCTGTGGCGTGACCTACTTGGCAACGCTCCAACACCTACGGCGAGGGGAACGCGTTGCGGCGCATTCCTACGGACGCACGTAACGTACGGCGTTACACACGTAAGTCAAATAGCTGCTTCGCACCTAATAAATCATGTGTATTAACACAAAATAATAGGACAGCCTACAGTAGCGTGCCGGCCGCACAATGGTAGTTCTGAAAACGTGCTGAAAAAGTTCTGAAGTGTTGTTTTGAGGACGTGCTGAGGTTGTTATGAGTACGGACAAGAGAACTGGATTTGTGTCATTCTATTACCATAAGAGGACATTCTGTGGACGTCCTGAAGTTGTATTTGTGTTGTGTGGGGAGTCGTGCGCACACACTGTTCACGGAGCCAAATCAATAGTGGTGCTTCTAACATATGCCATACCAAATGGCCCTAGTAATTTCTCAGGGTTGGTGTTGAAATTTTTCCGCACATATAACGAACTGCAGCAATGACCGCCATTCTTTGATCTCATGCCGGTTTTCGAAACAATTCTTTCATACCTTTTAAACGAACTTTTACAGAGCAAGTAAACTTATGCCTACCACTGTGTTCAAAAACGCCTAGTTTCGAATAGATGTGAAGAAATGATCGAACAATACGCTGGTTGGGCTTATTAAGGCGAAAGCCTTTAATGTCTCATGCTCACGTCCGTCCGGTGTCCGTCCGTCCGGCGTCCGTCCGTCCACACCCCCCACTGCGCATGTGCCAACCCATTAAGAAAAATAAAAATAAAAAACGTCCTCTCCACCTCTCTCTCCTCTAGGCATCCCTCCCCGCGGAGTCCACACCCTCACTGCTCATGCGCGTCCCCTCCCTCTCTTTCCTCCTACGCTCCCCCCTTTCTCCCCTCCTACGCTCCCCCCCTCTCTCCTCTAGGCATCCCTGCCCGCGGCGTCCACACACCCACTGCGCATGCGCTTCTTCCCCTCTCCTACGCCCCCCCCCTCTCTCGCCTCGCGACGCCGATGCAGGCAGCGTCTGCTAGCGAGTTTCTTGGTTGAAAAAAGCGACTGCTCACGCTGCACAACCGTTCACTGGCCACCCCGTATATATGGCAATGGATCCTGACCTGCAAGGTGGTGCCGGTGGGAGATTTCTCCTGTGCGTTGTTGAACAATAAAAAAATTCGCAGCGTGCGCGTTAACTAAAAGCGGACTGCGGGTCTCTGTGTCCAGTCCGAGTCTTCTGTCTCTCATTGCCCATTAGCAGCGATTGGGATGTTCCAGTAGGAAACACCGGTCCATCACTGCGTGCTTTGCGCCCCCCAGGTTTCTCTCCTGTGCAACGCTGCGATGAGCGCCAGCGTCAACGCCGCCGCCAGTGTAAGCGTTAGCGCCCGCTGCTTCGCATCTACACATGGTTCCCTTTAGCGGGAGATGGTGTAATCTTGAAGGCGAAAGCCTTTAATGTCTCATGCTCACGTCCGTCCGGTGTCCGTCCGGTGTCCGTCCGACCTCCGTCCGGGGTCCGTCCGTCCGTCTGTCCATCCGTCTGTCTGTCTGTTCGTCCGTCCATCCATCCATTCGTCTGTCTGTCCATCCGTCCATGTCCGTCCGTCCGTCCATCCGAGCTCTGGCACGGAGCCAGGTGGCCGCCGGGATGCGCAGACGGACGCCGGTCGCGTCGGACTCTATAGCGCTCGCGCTTTGCTTGCGTAGCGTCGCTGTGCCCAGAGTTTGCAATCATTCTGACCGACGACGTCTCAATGGACCCAGGCGTTCACGGAATACACTTTCGAATTTACAAAGGGTCCGTCAATTTAAGAGCTGGAACGCGGATGGCGTTTGCACGATGCGCAAAGCGCGAGAAAATACTAACGCAAGCGAACGGAGGAAGATGAGTCTCGCGTCTCGCTGCGATTCGCGGTAAAAAATTGAAAAAGAGAAAACACGCACCCATTCGGTTGTGTCTTATCCCATTGAGAGTGTAAAAGAAAAAAAGACATGGCATAGTCAGTGGAATGGCCACCCGCTTTCGCCGAACACACTTTGGAATGTACAAAATGTCCTTCAATTTTTTCTCTTTAGAGACTGTAAAGATGTTTCTGGGTAGCGTGATCATGGAGTCTCTCTTCTTTCCAGCGCTGTTCAGCTTCCTGAAGAGCCCTATGGCAGGCGCATCCTGTGATCATTGAAACGCGAGTTTCGCAATAAAGTTTGTAATGTGGATATTTTGCGTATCTGTATAATTATCTCTGTCGACTTCATACGTTGTCCCGGATCTTAATCAATCTCGGTCTATGTTTATGTCGCCTCCACACGAAGGCCTCTACCCAAAATCTCTAGATTCTCCCGTTTATTTTATAACTGTGAACATCTTGATTCCGTCGCTCGGACAGCCTCAGACAGCGCGATTGCTTTCCACGGACGACCACAAAAATCAACGAAGCCTTCATACCAAGTGTCCTCTATATACGATGCTTTTGTACCATGGGTGCGAGTCATTCATATTGCCGCACGCACTCCTTTCTATGCTTTATGTTGCTGGCGTATTGCGCTGTGTAGATACTGCCTTGCGCAATCCGAGCCAGAATGTCTGACATCGTTCTAGTTTTCGGATCACCTGCCCGGCTTCATCGCGCAAAAGCAAACAGCTGAGTTTATTTTCGAACAAGCTCGGCCACCAGCGATGACTCTCGAATGTTCGACGACACGTGTATAAATGCCGACGCGCGTTGCCGGGGATCATATTATTGACGGCCGACGGTCTGTTCACCGCTATCAATGCCAGTGTGTTGATGTAGTCTGAGCTTGAGTTTCCGGGCTACAAGTTCGGCAAATTAAAGAGTTTCTTTTTTGACACGCCGACTGTTGCCTTCGTCGATGTCACGAGCATGCGACATCTGGTGGAGGTGCTGTCCGTTCCTGTTCCGGACGTCCCCATCAAGCCGTGAACCCACCCCAAGGCGTCACGAAGAAACCGACACTATCTAGGAGAGTCGAGCTAGCCGCAGACTACAAGGACTGCCACCACAATTCAGACTCCCGCCTGACAAGACAAGCGTCAGGACGACAAAGACGACATGCACCATGACGGCCGCTGTGTCACCTCAAAGTGTCGTCATAAATCGACCGAGGGAACCGCCGACTTTCTGCGGACCGCCATGTGAAGACCCAGAAAGGTGGTTGGAAAAATACGAGCGGGTTGCCCAGTTCAATAACAGGGAATGGGACGTTAAGCTTCGTCACGTATACTTTCCCTTGAAGATGGACCCAGCACTTGGTTCGAGAAGAGAGAGGCCACCCTGACGACCTGGGATCTATTTCGCAGCGCATTCATTGCAACCTTCACAAGTGTCGTGCCTAAGGAAGGGCGGAAACCCTGCTGGAAAGCCGTCTAGAGCTTCCAAACGAGAACGTCGGCATGTACACCGAAGAAACGACTCGCCTGTTCCGTGCCGCCGACCCCGCAATGTCTAAGAAGAAGAAGTTGCGGTTCCTAATGCGAGAAATCAAGCAAGAGCTGTTTGCGGGACTTGTTCGCAACCGGCCCAAGAGTGTCGACGAATTCCCGATGGAGGCCACAACAATACAATAAGCGCTTGACATCCGGACAAGGCGTAACACCACGGCTCACCGACGACGGAATACGCCGACGTTCAAGCCCTCAGCACCGACGACCTGTGCGAGATCATAAAGGGGTCGTACGTGAAGACCTGCGTAAGATGTTTCCGCAATCGCATTCTAGGGAGGTCTCGATCATCGACCTTGTTCGTGAAGATGTCCAGCAAGCGTTGGGAATTCCTCAACCATCAGAAATTCTCTACGGAGGCTATGAGCTACGCTGCTGCAGTGCGGCGCAGCGGCCATGTTGAATGTGTTTCACGCGTGACTTCCTTGGTAGAAAAGATTGCTTACGCATTCGCGGGAGCCACACTTTCCTACATTGTTACTGTATTTTATAATCTGTCTGCAGGCCTAATGCATGCGATTCAAGATGTGCCTCAATCCTTTCATAAACGCTTCCACTAATCCTCTGCTTCTAATCGCTGCAGCGAGTGTAGAGAAGACATATACGTGAGGGATAAAACGGGATGCTTGACAACGTCATTCGTCGGTGCTTTCAACTGCCAAATGAGCAGCCGCCTGTCGCACTCAGTGCTCGCAGGGGACGACACATGGTTATCCCCTAGCCTCGCCGAAGCCTAACGCTGGATGTCGACCCTGTTTTTCCGCTCCAGGTAGAGCGTGACTTGGCAAACTTTACGCGTCGTGAGAGAAGCTACAACACTAAAACAGGAGGGTGTGTCTAGCAGGATTAGTACTAGTATGATTATGCGTGTCATCGTAGAGCTACACTCTAAGCCGCAAAGGACGGAAATGGGAGTAACTGCTGCATTTCGTCCCCGCGACGAACAGTTAGTCCGCGGGAGGATTAACTGCAAGACGAGGGTGCCGTGTGCAAAATGAGGGAGGAACTGTTAGGCCAGAGGGAGTACAACGTTTACTCCCATGGAACTTTCCCGGGAACAACGGCGGCCTCGAAGGAATGGTCAGCGTGCGCGTAAGGAAATAGTCCGCTGAAGAAATCAACTGTTAACAGTTTGTTTTAGTGTACAGGGCCATGACAACTACGGCAACTACGGCAGGAGTAAGGTAATATCGTTTATATGGCATAATAATAAGCAAACGTAAGAAAGCTCCCGCACAAAAAAAAAAAAATATGTGCACGCGCCTAAGCTGTATCCATGCGCGGCGTGGTGTTCTCGTCATAGCGCGGCAAGCTAACCCTCGATGGTGCAGCGGTGTGTTGTGGATGTGTTCTCGTTTCGTGGTTGTGATTGCTGGCACTTACGGTGCACTGAATGTTCTTCGCGCTGTGGTAAACGTGGTCCGCTACTGGAATGAAGTGCTACGCCATCGTCATGCTACGCGCCGACTGGATATCACCTAAAAGGTGAGTGTAAACAAGGCTGCGATCACTCGGCGTGATTTTAGCTGTGTACTGTTGATATGTAACGCTGACCGCTTATTTAACATTCATGTTCTTCGCGAACCAAACACTCATGGTCGATGACGTGAGAGTGCTGTTCCGCCTGCTATTATAGAACTACAAAGATGATGGCTGGGCCATCGAAACATGGTAACCTCGGAGAGGGACATTAGCTGCAACAAGTAAAGCTGTTCAGTTTTTTTTTTTTCGGCGCTGCACAAATAAGCGTTGTTTATCAGAAGTTTTTGTGACTTTCTGAAAGAACATTCACGTAAACTCCGCTCAATGTCTTCTATTGCAAGGTAAACAAGTCATTTGGGAAGATTGGCTGATAAAATTGCATGTCTAGCTAAATGATTAGCACCACTAACACAGGCAGTCGGCGACCGCATCGGCAACTTTGCTCATTTGTAGCGACGCTAAGAATCGTATAGTTTTTCTCCCTCTCAAATGAAGCGCAATCTTATTGATTAATAGGTGGGCCCACAAGCGTGTCCCTGTGAAAGCTTGAAACGATAAAATCCAGACCGGGTTTGTTGAGCTTCACAACACATTTTGAACTGTTCGATTGCATTATGACAGGTTTAGTGAAAGAGCAGTTTTCGTCTAATTTTTAGGCATGCGGCATTTCTAACAGACGCCGTGTGACGTAGCTACAAGTGGGCTCACACTTCTGCCGGAAATAATGAATGATTCTGCATTTACTTTTTCAGGGAATCGATAAATGAGAGCGTTGCGCCTCCTGAGGAACGTCTTCAACATCTTGCAGCTACGAAGCCGCTCTCAACGGCTGTCGATGGTGCTGTTACCCTTCCTGAAGTCGGCTGGACAGCATCCATTCGAATAAAACATTGCACTTTTCATTGCTTCTCATAGGATGCAGGGAAGCCATCCTATCTTCTGTATTCAACAAAGTTTAATTTATGTGCGATGCTGCAGAATTGACACGAGTCGTTCAATAAACTTCGTTGTTTCGTTTGACGTTTTCGTTTTTCTGACACTAAACAGACATTTTCGCTGAACGATATAACCAACAGCGTTCTGTACACTAAGCAGCAAGCAAGCTTGACACAGCGACAGGAGCATATATGGGAACGTTTATATATACAAACATTCACCAAGCGCGCAAATTCGCTCGAAGCACGCTCGCAGAAAAACCAATCCAGCGGATTTTACACTTTCATGAACGGCAAAACCGAATCGTTGCTTGCGAAACACTGAAGGCTGAAGCCTAATATAAGGAATCTTGCCACTTTGACGAACATGTGAGAATGTGCACTGTCCAAACGGTGCCTACATATATAACCCCGGCAATTTTCACTCAGCTGTGTACGGGGGCATGGTGTAGTGGTTAGCGTACGTGGCTGCTGATTCAATGGTCGCGAGTTCGAATCCTGTGCATTGGGTGTGAATTTTCTGTAGTTTACTTCTGAATTTACTTCTGTGTATTGATTGTATATGTCATGAAATGCATATGTCTACCTCCAAATTCTCGGTAATTCAACCAGAAACTGTAATAAATTGATTTTTTTTATCGAGAAGGAGCAACTGTTAGTCCCATCAGGGGTAACAGTTCGTCCCTACGCAGTTACCAGGCAAAAAGAGGAAGAAATCAGTTACTCCCACAAAGGGGTAACTTTACACCCCCCAACATTTCGTCCCTCAAAACTACCGAGGACTAACAGATCGTCCCCTCACAGTTACTTCCTTAAAGGACGAATCGTTCATCCTTTGGGGGAGCAATGGTTGTGGCAACGCATTTACCCCCCAAAAGGACGAACCACAGACCCCTTTTCGCCCTTTGCGGCTTAGAGTGTACTAGCCGGGTAATTGTGTTGGCTTTGAATATACCGGGTGTTCAAAGTTAAGCTTTCTGGTTTTATTAAAATTCAGCACTGGGCAGAATATGAAAACCACCTTTACAGATAACATATATATCCAGGGGGACACAAAGTGAGAATATAATTATCACTGTCAGGAGCCCAATTAACTCAGATTCAATAATTAACTTTTTTAGTGACTGCAGCAAGCAAGCATGTTTATATTGAAAAGTTGAAGGGAGTCGCGTTTATACACAGTTCCATTTGGAAGAATTTTTTCTATCATGTCTGTGCTGCGAGATATCCCGCTGCAAAGTTTAATTGATTACGCATGCAGGGCGCTGTGGATCAGCGCAATGTTCCTCCCCGATGTGACGAAAAGTCATTGCTTGCTATCGCCAGCCAGTAGCAAAAGGGTAACCGTTATCATCTTTGCCTGTGCCTTCGACCCGTTATCAGACTAAACGACGCACGCAACTGCCACGGCCCACCGGGGAGGAGTTTGCGCCGCCGCTGACTGTCTCGCATGCGTAATCTGGTAAACCACAATTAAACTTTGCAGCGGGATATCTCGGAGCACAGACATGCTAGAAGAATTCTTCCAAGTGGAACTGTGTATAAATGCGACTGCCTCAAACTTTTCAATACAAACATGCTTTCTTGCTGCAATCACTAAAAAGTTAATTATTGAATCTGAGTTAATTGGGCGCCTGAAAGCGATAATTATTGTCTCATTGCGTGTCCCCCCTAGATGTATAAATTATCTGCAAAGGTGGTTTTCATGTTCTTCCCAGTGCTGAATTTTGATAAAACCAGAAAGCTTAACTTTGAACACCCGGTATATACACCTCTATATACATACAGCTCACATCTGAGCGTGCTAAGGAAAAAAGAACAAATTCAATAAAAAAATTGAACGCAAGGAGGGGCAGGGTAACGAGACGCCTGGTAGAAGAGTATGCGCGCTAAGCTTTCCATATGTTCGTGAGACGTAGGAAGATTCGCACGAGCGATTCCCTTCGAAGGGAAACAAAAAACTTTCAGCAGCACAAAACATTTTCCACAATTAATGTATTCAGAATCGGGGGACATTTCTCGTCGAGCTGCCGTTTGAAATCGCCCTATTATATTGAAGCGGAAAGGTACGACCCCCCTTTCATCTTTCTCTCTCTCTTACGCACACACACACAAATATATATACACACAAGCCCACACACAAGCGCATATAAAAACACACACACACACACAACGTGGTAGGGTGTCGCGCTGCTAAGCTGGATGACGTGGGCTTCTTTCCAGGCTGCGGCGGCCCCGCATTTCGATAGGGGCGCAATGCAAGAA